>JBAMBJ010001316.1:0-45990 GCA_037043495.1 Drosophila recens | reverse complement strand
ATAATGGCATATATATGCGATGTGATATAAATATGCACGTTGTATTTCTATGGGTATGGTGGGAAGGAGGGGGAGAGGGGGAAAGGGAAACGTGGTCCAGCGAGACTCTAAACTGGGAAACAACAGACACAGAGAGCCAAAATGCTTCCTTTTTTTCTACCCCTACCACTGTCCCTACCCCTACCCCCACTCCACACTCCTTCCTACTGCCCACACATACCTAAGCTCGGTCTGCGCTCCCCTTCCCCTTCCCATTGCTTCATCTCTCTCCCTTTCCCTAAGCGTATGCTTTTACTCTTCGGCTCAACATCGTTGTTGTTGTTGTTGTTGTTGTTGTTGTTGCTGCTGTCGTATATACATACATACACTTATTGAACAAATAATAGAAACGACAGGGGTGCTCACATTTGAAAGCAAATATTTCGTATCTCGAGCAAATTTCATCCATGATAACCAGTGTACTTGGTTTCAGGACAACAATGCTCTATTTTGGATTCCTTATTGGGCTTCTTTCGTAAGAATTATTAACTGTGTACACTGATTTGTAGAAAGACCACGTTTTTGTATTGGAAAAAATAATAGAAACGCACTAGAATTTTGATATTTAGGCGTGCCACAGAAATCGCAAGCGAATTAGAATTCCGCAGAAAGCAATTCCGCACGGAAATTTCCGAGGTGCAACAGAACTTCGAGAGATTTAATTTTCCTTAGCATTTTCACCAACCTTTTCGAAGTAGGCTGCTAAGGGTTGACACCTTCTCAGATTAAATTTCCCAAGGGTTTGTTTAGCAACTCTTTTAGGTTTTCATTGCAGAACAATAAATTTTTCATTTTTTTCCTATTTAATTTATATAATTTAATTCATTTAAATAATAATTGACTTTGTTAAGCTACAAAAAATTTAAAAGCAATTGGCCCGATAGAATAAAAGTTACTCGACAACTCTAGCGACTGTCTGCCATTAGTCTGGCAGCACTTCGTGACAAATGTTTTCACAAATTGCACAATAAGTTAAAGGATTTTTGACTTCGAAAATCGTAATCAAACTTGGTGGCAGCATCGGACGCCAGCTAATTTAGCGCTAGTTTATTTCGCGTAAAACTATTCTGCGAATTGGTGAAATTCAAGCGAAAGCGATTTCTGTGGCATCCCTGACTATCTTGTTTCTTAAAGGTTGAAATCGCGTTATATGGGTAACATTTCTCAACTAAAGATAAAAGAAGACATAAAAAAACAATTTTTTTTTGGATCCCGTTCGGGTTGTTGTTTTTATTGGTGACAGAATGGGTCAGAATGGCATACATTGTATTGAAAGGAAACGTATTCTTAATCTAAAAAATAAAGGCAACTCAATGTCAGATATAGCCACAATTCTTAAATTTACCATAGTGTAAATTTGACAACCTTCTTGTCCGAAAATAAAAAAAAAATCCCTTTCTGTCATCGAAAGATCTAAAAAATGATTTCAATGCACCTGTCAGTAGTTGCACTATAAGAAAAAGGCCTAAAAAATTAAAAAAAAAATTTCTGCTATATGAATTATTTTGAAAATTATTATTTTGTTATATTTGATACATCACTGCAGCGGTGGGCACGCAGTGGCTCCGGGAGCAGCGGCTGCTCCCAACTTACGTAAAATCTAATAGGGTTGTTGCTGTTTATGTTGTTGTAGTGCTCCCAAATTAGATTTCGTGCCCAACGCTGCATCACTGGATAGGCTTTATATACAAATTATGAAACTTAAGAAAAACAAATGTTCATTGAACAAAATTTAAAAAAAAAAAAAAAAAGACGAAAAAAATATGCAGTTTCTAGTATTTTTTCGATGACTGTATATACAATATATTATGTGTATGTGTGTGTGTGTGTGGGTGAGCAGCATTACAAGCGACTCCAAAGCCAAATGGATTTGCATAAGTCTATACATGTTCATGCACACAAACACACATACACACTCTCTTCATCGGTGTCTCCGTGAGTGTGTGTGTGTGTGTGTGTGTGTGACTATCGTAATGGACATTTTACGGCAAGCATTACAACAGCAAATTCGCTTCATTTGTACAACACACACACATTTATAATTGCATGTACAGTATGTCAAGTGATTCTTTTGCCAAGGAAGAATAACATCCACAGACAGCTAGTCAATTAATTGTTTTAACAACACGCAAAACACGGGTGTATTTACAAACCAAAAAGGTTTTTGTTAAATACATTATTTGCATTAATTATTATAATTAGAGTTTTAAATCGATTTTTATTTGTTTTAATTTATTTACTTATTTTAATATTGTTGCTTATTTCTCTAAAAACAAATGTAAAAAAAAGAAACACTAAGATTCATTGGATTTAAGAAGTTTATGACAAATTCAAAACAAATATTATGAACTTTAGCTTTTTTGATTATTATTATTTCATTATTTAAAAGTTAAGACCAATTTTAATTAAATATTAAAACAAAAAACAAATACTGTAAGTTTAAGGAATGTTTTGAAAATAAAAATTCGAATTACATTTATTTTCAAAAATCCTTAAATATAGTTAAAGAAACAGAATAAATAAATAATAAAATTTTTAATTATTTTGAAATTTTTTTGTGAATTATCAGAATAATTACTTGACTAACTGTATGCAAATTGTATTCCCTTGCAACACTACTTACTACTCTATGTGAACTTTATAGACCATTTGTATTCTCAAGATCACACTAAGTAAGATAGTAAGATTGTAACATGACCAATTTTAATACATATAAATATATTGTAATTTTAATTTAAAACAAGTTTTACAAGCTGTTTTCGATATATTGAATAAAATTTAATGAACAAATCCTTGAAACAAACTAGGTGGAAATCCTGTCACGTTCGCGACACGATAACGACAAGTCTTCAAAGCTTGTCTTTTATAATAAAAAAAAGTGTTGATAAAATGCATCAAACATGTGAGAAATCATTTTTGAAAATGTCAACTTTAGCCATTTTATTTTACATTTAAAAACGTACAAATGTCCCGTTCTCGATCCTGGAAATGCCCATATGGTCTTAATAATCATCATTCAAAAAGTTCATTTTGCATTAATAATTTCAAAATTAATTTAATAAAAAAAACTAGTAAGAGAACCGTGAAGTTATTTAATAATTATCTTCTGTATTCTGTTGCAGTAATATATGTATGAAGTAACTAATTATTGATAAACAAAATACCAATTGATACTAAAAATACCAAAAATACCAAAAAATAGTATTACTTTAACTTTGATTTTTCGATTTTGAAAATAAAAGTTACGGAATAACTCTTATTTGTAACTATTAAAATAAAAATCAAAAATAGCTCTATTTTTTAATTTTTATTGAAAAAATCAGTAATAAGTGTTGTTTCTCAACTTTTATTAAAAAAATGAATTTTAACGATTATTTTTGACTTTGTAAATAAAAATTAAGAATAATTGTTATTTCGTAACTTTAAAATAAAAATTTGAAAATAATTGTTAATTTGCAATTTTTATTTTAAAACTTATAAAAGTCATAAAAAAAAAGTCATTAAAGTCATCATAAATCGCCCACTAATTTTTTTGTTTTTTTTTTTATGTGTTCCGCATTATTATGGACCTTTACCAGACAAATTACATGTCATTGTCAAAATAATGGCTAGACATACTGTATGCGCGCTCCATTTTTAGCTGTGACCAAATGTGACACAGTGAGGGTCGAAATTCGCATTCGAGTAAGACAAAAAACAGAAAAACAACAACAACAGCGAAAAAAAGTAACTGTGCATTCGGCTTACCTTTTCCAACACCAGCAACAAATCCGATGGCTTCATTGTGAATGGCGTCTAGTCGAAATAAAGTGTTCACAATTGCTGTTGTTACAGTTGTAGTTGTTGTTGTTGTTGTTATTATTGTTGTTGCTATTGCTATTGCTTTGTGGTTTTGTTTTGTTTGCACTTGATATTCGCTTAGACAATTCCAATTGCTTCCTTTTTAGGCTCTTCGCTGCCTCGGTCGCTGTTGCTGCCGCTGCCGCTGTCGCTGTCGCTGTTGCTGCCCTCTGTCCTCTGCCGACACGTAGCGTTTGTTTGTGTGTTTGTGTATTTTGTGCGTGAGTTTAATATGTGTGTGTCTGTCTGTTGGCATGTATGTATGTATGCGCTGTTGTTGCTGTTGCTGTTGTTGTTGCTGTTGCTGTTGCTGTAGTTGTTGCTGTTATCGCTTTATATTTTACATTGATTTTTCTCTGCAACGTCATTCTATATTCAACAGTTTTGGAGCTTTTTTGTTGTTGCTGCTGTTGCTGCTTTTATTCATTTGTTGTCGCTCTCTTTAAAGAGTGTGCGACAGAGAGTGGGAGTGGGGGAGTGAGAGGGAGGTAGAGTTACTTCAACTGCATTTCGTTTTCAATTTCATTTTCAATTTCAACTTTTGTATCACTTTCGCTTTCACTCACACATACACATACACATACACATGCACACACATGCCATTTGAAAGGGAAGAAGCGCCGACGTTGACGCTGACGCTGGCGTTGACGCTGGCGCTGGCGTTGGCGTTGGCATTGCTGCTGTCCGTTTTGGCAGCTTTGGACTTCAAACTTTGCTAGGGACACACTGCCTCTTTCTGTACCTTTGGCACTTTGCTTGTGCGTGTGTGTGTGTGTGTGTGTGTGGGTGGGTGTATCTGTATATGCATAGGCATGTGTGTGTGTGTGCGTTGTTGCGCGCATTTGATTCACGTGGCCCACTCACACACACACACACACTAACACACACTTGATGCAAATGCAATAAATTGCACACACACACACACACATATACAGCAGCTGCGAATTTAAAAAAAAATTTAACAAAAAGGACACTCACTCACACACACACAAACACAGTTACAATTAAAAAAAAAAATTTAGCTGGCCATTTTTATGTATTTGTTGTATGTGTTTTGTTTTTCGTTGTTGCTTTTATATTTTCATTGAATTTGATTTTATTAAATTTTGTGCGCGAACACAAATTGGGAATTACAATTTTTGCGACTCGAACTTGCGACTTGCTGCGGCGTTGATTCACTGAATGAAGAACGAACTGAATGCTTGCAATTTTTCCGTGTGTATAACTTTCTTCTCCTGTTTTTTTTTTTTTTGTCTTTTTTAACGTTCGCTTTTCACTCCCGTTCGAGTCGTCGCTGGCTTCTGTTGCTGCTGCCGCTGCTGCCTCTGCCGCTGCCGCTGCTGCTTCTTCTTCTTTCGTTTTCGGTTGCTTTTGGCGTTTCATATGAAGAGCAAGAATGAAATAAAAATAAAAGCTTTCGCTGCCCTTTACAGCTTCAGCTTACACTCCTGTGAGTAAGTGAGAGGGAGAGAGAGAGATGGAGAGAGCGTTGGCGAAGTTTTGTGACTCTGGCTACATTCCAGTCAAGTTTACACGACAGCTTAAGCGGATTGAAGATTATATGATAAAATATTTGGTTCAATTTTATACAATAAATACTTCCTTATTGCACTTTTCAAACCTAAACTTATATTTTTATGTATTTACTTTTAAATTTGAGAGCATGTAGAAGATAATGAAAATACTACAGTCGAACTACAGTGGAGACTTCGAGTTAAGGAACGTTTTTTTTTACTTACTTACTTATTTTATTTTTTACTTCCTTAATGCTTAATGGAAATACTATTTTACCTTTTTATGCATAGTTCATTCTCAGGAAAATTTGTTTATTTTTATTTATTTTAAAATACATTTGATTAAAAAAAAAAACAAATATACAAAAAACATAAATAAATAATAAATACATATATGTATGTTATATGCATAACTAAGATATGTATTCATGACTTTTGTTATATCCGTTTTAACTGCCTTGTGAACTTGGCATAAAGGACACAGTTCAGCAACTGTTGCCAGACCAGCAGGCAGTTGGCATCAGCACAATAAGCAAATGATCTGGCATCTCCAAAGAGCTTTAACTTCCTGGCAATACACACATGTGTGTATGTATAACAGAGTTTGTTTTGCGCTATAGCTACAAGTCTATCAACTCTCACTCACTCTCTCTCTCCCTCATACACACACACACACACCTACACTTGCTGCGCCCCAACTGAGCTGAGGCAGCGCGTCGCGTCGCTCGAAAGTAGGCAACAGTAAATGCAGCGACCAATAGCGCAAACGCACGAGCGTCCAACTCTCTCCGCTCTCTTGCTCGCTCGCTGCCGCTCTCTGCTAGTGTAAGGTATACACGTACGTTGTGTGTGTGTGTGTGTGTGTGCGTGTGAACTTTCACTTATAATTTATTTTGTCGTGCTATTTGCCAGGATATGCAAATAACTTTCGCAATGTGTCGCTAAGACTGAAAGCTTATGTGCGCACACACCTGTTATCAAATGCTCTCACCTCGCAACATGTTATTCGCATCTTTACAATGGCATTTGTTTAAAGCTCCTCTCCCAGCACGTATGTGTGCGTGTGTGTGTGTGTGTGTGTGTGTGTGTGTGTGTGTGTGTACAGATTTCAGGGTTAAGCTTGCGCTTTTGTATGCACCAATTTGAATGGCCTTGTGCATAGCATGTGTGTTACACACTTTATCCGCTAGAGGGCGTGTCTGTAATGCTAATTGATTATCTGCACATTACTTAACTTGAATTGAAACTCTCTCCTTCTCTCTCTCTCTCTCTCTCTCTTTTGCTAGCTACAAAATTACAGCTACAGTTTCTCTTTTTTTTATTATTATTTAATATCGTGTTTTTATAAATAAATAAAAATATTTTATTAACTTTAAACTTATTTTGGTTTTTTTATTCGAAATTTTCAATAAATTATTCTAAATTTCTAGCAATTTATTGTCAACTTTTTGTAAAAAAGTTTTCAATTTTTCCAAGTTGAATCTAAATTTGTTTTTCTAAATTTTAAATTATGAGTGTTGCACGCTTTAACCGCCAGATGGCGTGTATGCCTGCAATGCTAATTGAGTTTTGCTTCTGCCCTCTCGCTCGCTCTCTTTACGGTAAATTACAGTTACATTTAAGTGAGGTTGTGTCCACATGGTATTTCAGGTTCAATAAACGCCAGGGACCAAAAACAGAACAAGAACAAGAACAAGAGCAACGACAGCTGTAAGATCAAAATCACATGAATGTAACACTCGAAAACACTGAAGAGCTCAAAACCGTCGTCTGTCTGGCAGATAAAACTGTATTCTATGCACGCATGTAGTTCGTACAGTCATTCAAGTAATTGTTCTCACACAATTTCTAATTTTAATACTTTGCTTTGTGAATTTTAATTTTTATTTACACATTTTTTTATAACTTAACAACTTATCAGTTACGGTCTACAAAACAAATATAAAATAATATTTAAATTTATCAAATTTGAAAACAAATTTTGAAAAATTTCAAAAATTTATATCTTTTTATTGAGAGTAATATATGTATAAATTAAATCTGAGTAGAAGTAAAAATTTAAAAAATTTAGTTTTAAAAAAACGATGATTACACCTTAACAACATTATTCAATTTTATGCTTGAATAAACCGAAATTTACCGTTATGCATGAATCGGTTTCTCAACGGTTATTATGGTTGCAATAATTTTGGTTTTAGAGTTTTGGTATACTAAAAAACAGGGATTAAAACCCTAACCGAAAGCGTAACCTTCAACCGGTAAAAACCGATTGAAATTATAACCGTAACTGAAAACGAAACCAGAACAAAAATTTTCATTTGACCGAAACCTTAAAACCGAAGCTCTGGAAACCGAAATAACCGTTTAGTTAACGTTTTATTTATAAGGGTTCATTTCAGTTTTTCATACATAAAAAAAAAAATTATTTTTCATTTTGATTTTCGATTTTATTTGTGATAATCATAGCACTGAATGAGCGCATATATAATAAGTTTGTTAAATCAAATATTAAAATTGTTAAAATGTAACTAAACTACATCAAACTGAAGAATACGGGAAATAAATGTGTGAAGAACATTAAGAAAGTAATGCCTTTTAAATTATTATTATTATATTATTTATGTACAGTCGAACTTCCCTAACTCGGACTTCACTAACTCGAATTTCTCCGTAACTATAAGTTCAAGAAATATTTAAACTTATTTGTTAAGAAATTTGAAACTGAACCAAAACAATTCAAGTGTCTGAAAAATATGGTATCTAATAAAGAAAACAGTTTTCATTATATTAAAAAATGGAAAATTAATTATGATGTTATTTGAATCGGGAACGTCTTCTGGATACAAGAAAAGAACGAAAAATCCAATTTTTGAGAGTATCGAAAGGTCTGAAACAAACTGAAATTTCTTTTGCTGAAAATAGCAAGAAAAGTTTGCAATTGGAAATGTATTTTTGAATGAATAAAATTGAAGTTTCTTTTAAAAAGGTAAAAAAAAAATTCCCTAACTCGAAGTCTCTTCATAACTCGAACTTTTTTCTCGGATAATGGTGATTCGAGTTAGGGAAGTTCGACTGTAATTATATTTTTGAAAGAAAAATTTTATTTTGTGAACCGAAACCATACCGGTACTTTTAAAACCGAAACAAACACAAACCGGTTAACCGTTACGTTCGCTGGTGAGTAAAATTACTTAACCAACTGTATGGCGATGTCTCTGTACACTGTACAAAGTGTACTATTTTACGACTGTGTGTGTGTGTGTGTGTGTGTGTGTGTGTGTGTGTTTCGATCCCTACGGTTGTTAATATGCCGTTTTAAAAATAGCAACTATAAATCTTATTCGTATTCGAGTATTCTTCGTTGCCGTTGCCATACAACGTTCGACTTTCGACATCGACATTCGACATTCGAAGAACGTCGAGAACACAGTTGTGTTTGTGTGAGTGAGTGAGTGAGAGAGAGAGGGAAACGGAGACGGAGAGGGAGAGGGAGAGGGAGATTGCTCCCCACTCAACTTTTCCACTATTTCAAAATAACAAATGTTACTTGAGAGTGAAAAAAAATCAAATCAAATCCTAAAATCTACGAGGGAAATACAAGAACAACAACAGCAACAACAACAACAGTTTCCAGCATTCAAAATTGAGATACAGTCACTACAACAACAACAACAACAACAACCACAATGTTAACGAGTAAAAATCACAGAAAATTTTGTAGTTCTAAAAATAACTCTTGTACTCATTTTGGCTTGAAAACGTCGGAAAAACAGAAAGAAAAATAACAAGAAACGAAACCGAAAACAACAAAAAAAAAAAAACAGAAAAAAAAGACAATAGCTATAAAATGCAAAGATACTGGCAATACTTTTCTATATATATCAACATCATATGTATGTACTATGTATGTATATATATTTATCTACACATCTGTGTCTACCTATGAGATACACAGAGAGCGGTAGAGCAAGCGAGAGAGAGAGAGAGAGAGAATGGTTGAAGAGCATTCTTTTTGGGTAACTGATCAAAACTACAAATGATATTTTAAAAAGAAAATGCTGAATTTGAAAACTGAATTTTTTTAATCTAGTGACTTTTGATTGATAACAAAACAAAATTTTTTTAAACCCCGTGTTACATTTTTGAATTTTCCATTTTAAAATGTAATAAATCAATTGATTTAAAATAAAAACTAATTTCACTTGAATGTTTATCGAATTCTAAATGGTTTCTTAAAGAAAATTCTGAGTTTCAAAACTGAATTTAACTAAACAGAATTTCTTGCATTTCACATTTTTAATTTTTTTTTTAATTTTTCAATTTAACTGATCAAAATGTAACTTAACAATTGATTTTAAATAAAAATATATTGAATTTGAATGTTTTTCAAATCGAATTGAATGTTTTTCGATGGAAATAACAAAAAATTATAAAACACTTTCTTAGATTTTAAACTTTTCTAATTAAAATGAAATTTTAACTTTAATGTTTCGAGTCGAAGTCTAAAAATATTTCAATTTCTAAGCCTTTAAATTATTTTTGTAACTGATAAATATTGATTTAAAAATGATTTGTATTATTAAAATCAATATTTATCAGTTACCAAAAAATTGAAAGGCTTGAAATTCGAAATATTTTTAAAACTGATAAGTATCGATTTAAAAAATATTTGTAGTATTAAAATCAATATTTATTAGTTACCAAAAAATTAAAAGGCTTGGAAATTTAAATATTTTTAAACTTAGACTCGAAAAAAATTTAAAATTTCATTGCTATCAGAAAAGTTAAAAATCTAAGAAAGTGTTCTATTATTTTATGTTGTTTCAATCTGAGATTCGATTTTCAAAATACTTGTATTATTAAAGTTAAGGAGCACAGATTTCTCAAGAAGTTTCACTCAATGTTATCATGATTATCATAATTCAAGTATCATAATGCATGGGGGCGTTCTGCGTTTCATTTTCTCCTTCTCCTTCTCCATCTTCCTTTTCTTTATTTCTTTTGAAATGCACTGCTAAATAATTGAGCCAAAGATAAATCTAAAAAACAATGTGCATTATCATAACTACGAGTAGAGAGTGCACCAAAAAAGCATATAAATACATACGAACATTATACATAAATATAAGTACGTATGGAGATTTGTAAGTACTCAGAGCAAAAGAAAAGAGATTTGTGAAACGGAATAAGAATAACGAACAACGAATGAGAATAACGAAAAGCATTTACAGCGCTTGACTCCAAAAATACTTATAAAAAAAAAAAAATAAATGTAGTCGAAGAAGAAGATACAGAGAGCTCGTAAAGTGAACCACATACGGCTACAGATACAGATACAGATACATGGATGCAGATACATTAACACAAATGCAGATACACGGCTACAGACAGAGATACATTCACCTATTTTGGATTACAAATAGAATACGATCGTTGGCTGTAAAACATATAGATACATACATATATAGATACATAGATACAATGCATATACAGTATGTGAAGTAAAAATATAAACTCACAAAATTAAAAAAAAAAAATAATAATAATAATAGATTTTTTATATTAGTTTTTTAAATTTATTTGTTCATTTCACAATACGTTTATTTCGAAACAAACGCTTTCGAAAATATAAAAAAAAAAAAAAAAATTAATAGATTCTAATAAAAAGAATTCAAATTTATTTCTTAATCAATTCTAGTTAGAAAAATAAAATTAAAGTCAAATGTTTAACGTGTTTTTTTGTCGCTGTCAAAACAATTACTTGATGCACTGTATATAATGCTCTCTGCTTTTATTCTGTAATTATGTGTGTATTAAAAAAAAGTACATTTCAAAATACGTGTATTCGAAAACAAACGCTTTCGAAAATATAAAAAAGAAAATAAAAATAAAGAATGAATCAAAAATCGAAAAAATAATCAATGAATATCAGATTCCGATTAGAAAATCAAGTGAGGTGTGGGGTTTGGGTGGAGGGGGCGGGTGGCGGGGTCGTTTGACTGCGTCTATTTATCCCCTTCCCTATTCTACACGCATATTCTTAGCATTTTTTATGCATATTCTACTTAGATTTGAATATTCACCTTTCAACTGCATCTGCATAAAAATCTATGCATGTGTGCATATGTACATGTGTGTGTGTGTGTGTGTGTGTGTGTGTGTGTAAGCTTGAACACAACTCTACTCAACTCTGCTCTCTCTCTCTCTCTCTCTTTCTGCCTCTCCTCTCTCTCCACTCTCTTATTCACAGTGAGCTGAAAGCTCCGTCGCTATTTAAGCTTTAGTGATTGAGAAAGGAACCGTTAACTGTTATTAACCGATTGAAATTGGTAACTGTAACTGAAACCGTAACCGAAAGATAACTTTATTTCCCGAAATTATTCAAACCGAAATAACCGTTTAGTAACCAGGGATTAAAACCAAAAAGGAATATCATTTTCAAAAAATTTTCTTTGCAAAAATGTAATTATATTAATAATATAATAATAATTAAAAATAAACCTTTTTTTAAATTCTTACTGTACAAATTGGAAATAAAAATTGAAAAAAAGTTTTATTTTAGATGTATAAAAACCAAAAATTAACCCTTATAAATGAAACGGTTACTAAACGGTTATTTCGGTCTACACAGTTTCGGTTTTAAGGTATCGGTCAAATGAAAATTTTTTTCGGTTACGGTTTCAGTTTCGATTTTAAATTTCCATCGGCTTTTTCCGGTTAAAGGTTACCTAAAGGTTTGAATCCCTGTTAGTAACCGATTCATGTGAAACGGTTAAGATAGCGACTTGAATTACAGTCAGTAAAATTGTAATTTAAGTCAAAACAATTACGTGACTAACTGTATTGTAGTTGTAGATGTGGAAAAACTTCAGCAACAACGCTAAAAGATCATTAACCGAATCCGAATCCCGTTGCCGAACCGAAGCCGAATCGGGGATCTGAATCTGCTTGGGGTGCACACATACTTGCATCTATTTTTAGGCTACGGATTTTTTCCCACTCACAGTTAATGCCCATAGATTCCTGCAGATGCAACAATTGCAGATGTGTGTCCGAAAGAGAGAAAGTCCACACTTTCTCTCTCACTCGCACACTAGCTCACTCTCTCTGTCGGTCGCTCTATGCACTTGAGAGCAGCTGCACACACACACACACACATGTGCTTCCTTTGACAGCGCGTCTTGTGAGGAAATCGACATCGAAAATCGAAATCAGAATCGGGCATCAGTTAACTGTTGCTCTCATTGCTGCTGTTGTTGGTTGTTGTTGCTTGTTGTCTCTGCGTTTTGATTCGGATTCTATAAGTAGACCAACATGCATATGTATGTACAGTGACCGCCAGCTAATGTGACACTGTTACACATTTTTATTTGATTTTATATTTCAAATATATTTTTTTTTATAAAAATAAATATATATATTTATTAATTGCATACATATTTTAAATTGGAAATGAGTTAACATTTTAAAAGCTAAAAGATTAAAATTAAATGTTACATAAAATATCCTTATTGATAACATATTCCAAATATTGAAAAAAAATGAAGTTTAAATTTAAGCAATATATATTTAATTTATTTTAATGTTTGTTTTTCTTAAAATTGTGTCCAATAAGCTGTGAGCCACTGTATGTAAATATATTTATATGCACGCACACACACACACAGTCACACAAGACATTTTAACACATGTGGAAAAGAATGAGAGCGCCTGCCGCTGCCCGCTGCCCGCTGTCTCTGCTGCTGCTGCTGCTGCTGCCGCGGCGTCACAATCTACTAAGTTAAAGCACAGCCAACGCCAACAATAACAACAACAGTACACGCTGCTCCCGAGGAGCAGCAGCAGCAGCAGCAGAATTTCAAATTCGTCTGCCTAACGATCGTAGGCAGAGAACTTGGCGCAATTTATGTATGTGTGAGTGTATGTGTGTGTGTGTGGCTGTGTCCGTGTGTATCTGTGTCCGTGACTGCCCCGTTAGTATCGGCAACGGGATCGCGACGAAAAGTTCAGTTTCATTTTCGTTGCCCGTTGCTCGCTGTCGCTGTCGTTGTCGTGGTTAGTGTTCCAACAAATATTAAATTATTTCGATTTTTTTTTGCCTTGCTATTTTGTTTTTTTTTTTGGTTAGTTTTAGTTAAGAACGAACGGACATTTTGGCACACACATGTGAACATGCAAACATACATACATACATACATATATGTACAATATGCAAGAGCAAAGCCAATAAGAAAACGAGAACGTGCGAGAGCCGATTGAGCGCTGAGAGAGTGGAAGTGAGCCTGGCAGAGCGAGAGAGAGAGAGAGCGCGAGCGAGGAATCGTGTGAAGAAAATGTGCAACAAAGTGCAAGTGCAAGAATAACCATTTTGTTAGTGTCCATGCGTGCGTGTGTGCGTGAGTGCGTGCCTGCCTTCGTGCGTGCGTGCGTGAGTCAGTGTAGGATCGTGCTCTGTTGCTCACGAGCTGTGTGTGAAACAACAAAAACAAAGCAGAGTCGCCGCTGACAGTTACAATTACAGTATGTCAACTAACTGTTTTGACAACAAAATACTTAAGATGGAAAAATAAACGTTTAAGTTTTTGATTTTTTTCAAAATGAATCTTGTTAAATTTTTTTTAAATTGTTTCTAAGATTCAAAGGCAACTATAATAAATTAAGCAATATCAATGTTAAATATTAATGAAAAAAAGGTATTTCTTTGCAAAATAAAGATACGAATTTAAAAATTTGTTAGTTACCCAAAAAACTTTTAAAGAAAAAAAATCCCGTAAATATTTGTTTTCTTTTTTTAATTAAAATTAGATTATCTTAATGAATCGTATTCAAATCATACAAAATAAAAATAACATTATAATAAATGTAAGGCCAAGATTGGCTGTCAAAACAATTACATGACAAACTGTATAAATTTTAATAATTTTTGCTAAAAAACATAAAAAAATAACAATAATCAAAAGAAGTAACAAAAACCGATAAGATTTTTTTTAAAAAGAAAATCTGCGAATTTTTGTGTAATTTGTCCAAAGAGTTACTTGACTAACTGTTTGCTCGTACTAAATACATACATACACACACATGTGTATCAATACAACTGGCTGTACATACATATGTACATATATAATACAGTGTTTTACTTTTTTTGTTTTTTTTTTTATTTTTTGTCGCTTTATTTCCAACTGTAGCCGATGAGCCGCAAGTCCGAGGCTAAAAGGTTAACTTCTAAATATTAATAGTCGTTGTCGTCGCCCCGTTTTGTGACAACAACAACATAAGACGGACTATAGAAAAAGCAACAAAAAACCAAAAAAAAAAATAAATAAAAACAGCGTAAAAACATTGGGAGAAAAGAACCTATAGAACAAGCGTTCCAAGTGCCTCGGAACCGAAGCATTTTTCCTCTGATTTTTCTGTTCGCATTTTGTTACACACAAACACACACACACAGTTACATACAGTTAGTTGAGTAATTGTTTTGACAAAGCACAGAATTTACATATCTTATTTTGACAACATATTTTACGCTTTTAAACTAAAATCTACTGCATAAACAATGTTTAAATGGTTTTTTGGTATATTTCTTAAAAAGTGCTTCTAATCTTGAAATTTTTTTCAACAATTCAATTAAAAAAGACTTCTTTTTAATTAAAAATAAAATGTACGGAGTAACACTCGTTTGTGTATTGGTAGTAAAAGTTACTATAATGGGGGAAACCTGCTCTGCGACCCCTTGGATCCATTGTGTGAAATAAAAAATAAAAGTTGCGGCATAAGATTAATTTTTAAAAAGTTATTTTCTGTAAAAATTCTATAGTTTCGGTATTATCACTACTCATAATTTGAACTTACTTTATGTTAAGTATGGCATCAATGGAAAAGTCTTTTAAATTCCGTTTGAATGATACAAAACTTTCCTTAACCCATTAAGTACCCATTCAAATATTGAATTTTTGTGAAAGTCGACCTTTTTTTGACTTTTTTCCTCGGTCTCAAACAAAAAATGATTTTATGAAAAAAAATTTTCTGTAAACAACTCTTGTAGTGAATGCCATAAAAAATTTTAAAAATCAATAAGCTAGTATTTTTATGATTTTTTGAAAATTGCTAAAAATTTCTGTACAAAAAATAAAAAATACTAGCGAAGAGATTTTTAAAAAATTTTGTTTATTATATTATTCGTATACTATTATTAGAGTTGCTAAAAAATCTTAGAGCAAGCTTAAAAAAAGATATTTAAAAAAAAACCGATATGTGGATTTTGTTCTTGTCCAAACAATTTGTTGACAAACTGTGCATGAACACACACAGTCACACACACACAGTTGCAGCTATGCATATGTATTACAGTGTGTACACACCAAATAAATAGTTGAAGTGCGTTATTTTTAAACGGTCTTTTTTTCGGGCAGCGCTTTGAAATGCAAACGTCGCCAGCAACAACAACAACAGCAACAATAACAAAAGGAACAGCAGCAAGAAGAACAGCCAAAGAAGACACACAAAAAGTGTATAGAAAATAGCTACAAAGTTTTCGCATAGACATAGAAGAAGAAGACGAATTTTAACGCCTTCTCAGCAGAAAAGAAAAAAAAAAAGTCCGTCGCTGCCTCTGTCGACGTCGCTGCCACTACTGCCGACGCCGCTGCCTGCTGCCTGCTGCCTGCTGCGGCGCAGCTGACGCCGACGACGACGCTTCACTGAAAAAAAATAAAAATAATAGAAAGCTGCTGACTTAAACAAATTTTCAAATGGTAAGTGAAAACAATCTAGCCAAAAACAACAACAGAGAGGAAGAGCGGGCAGAGAGCGGGAAGACAGCAGGAAGAGAGCGGGAGAGGGGGAGAGTGGGGGAAGGAGAGGAAGAGGCAATGCCGTCTTTTAGTCACGATCGCAATTCGAGTATTCTAAATGCAATCCCCCCGCCCCCCAACACCACATTCATCATTCTCCCCCTTCTCCCACTCCACTGCAAAGTTACAGTTATGCTGCTTGCATACCAGGAAACTGACGGGGGTCCATAGTATGCAGACATAGAGAGATAGATACAGATGGAGATACAACTCTCTAAAAATATTCAAAGACATTAAATTTTCAACGGATTTTCGAGTTTCAGTTCTCACGGCCTTTAGTTACATCTAGTGATGTAAGAATTCAGCGAAATATCGACAACACGAGTTTTAAGTACTTTAACTCGATAGTTTTTTTTTCGATATATCGACAATTTGAATTTTGCATCAGCCATATTCAAATAACGATAATCGATAACTTTTTTTGGCAATATACCGACAACTCGATTTTATAGTACTTTAACTCGGTAATTTTTTTAGCGATACATCGACAACTTGTTTTTTGCATCAGCGATATTCAAATAACGATAATCGATAACTTTTTCCCATATATCGATTTTATAGTACTTTAACTCGATAATTTTTTTCAGCGATACATCGACAACTTGATTTTTGCATCAGCGATATTCAAAAACGACAATCGATAACTTTTTTTCCATATATCAATTTTATAGTACTATAACTCGATCATTTTTTTTTGCGATCTATCGATATAAAGTGATTCTAAAATTCTCTATAAATATTCAACGGATTTTCGAGTTTCAATTCTTAAGGCAATAAGTTTCATCGAGAAATGTAAAAATGCATCGTAAAATCGATAGCTCGATATTTTTCCGATATATCAACAATGCGATGTTTGTTTTAACGATTTTATTGAAGGCTAGCTAAAGTTTTTTTGAGATCTGTATTTAACCATTGAAAATTGATATTTTCAATACGATAAATTTCAAAGTTTTTTTTCTGATTGACAGCAATTTTTTCGAAATCTTTTTTAATTATAAAATCTTTTTAGAATTTTCTGAATTATTTAAGTTATTCAGGCTGCAATATATGTATGTATGTTTGTATGTAAATGATAATGAGATGTTAATATAATTTTAATCAACGTTAAGATTCTGCCATTCATGTTAGTAACACACGATTGCAAGTTAATGAGATTATGAGTATCTCAGAAATGATCAGTTCTCTCTCTTTGCTTTTTTTAAATAGTTAGCAAACTACAGCTATGTTTAAGAAAATCCAAAACCTTTAGATGCTGACGAGATCTAATCAGTTAAAGGGTCAGAAAAGATCAAAAAACGAGTAGAAGCAATGCTAGATTGAAAGATCTTTTGAGATCGTCGTTGGCTTTAAACTTTATTCAAATTAGGGAATGACAAAAAATTAAAACCAAATAATCAGGGATGCCACAGAAATCGGTTTCGCTTGAATTTCACCTCGATTTCATTCAGTTTTCTTTAAATTAAGCATTAAATCAAGCTTTACCGCAAAAATCCTTTAACTTATTGTGCAATTTGTGAAAACATTTGTCACGAAGGGCTGCCAGACTAATGGCAGACAGTCGCTAGAGTTGTCGAGTAACTTTTATTTGGTCGCGCCAATTGCTTTTAAACTTTTTGTAGCCAAACAAAGTCAATTATTATTTAAATAAATTTGCTTAACAAACCCTTGGGTAATTTAATCTGAGAAGGTGTCAATCCTTAGCAGCCTACTTCGAAAAGGTTGCTGAAAATGCTAACGAAAATTAAATCTCTTGAGGTTCTGTGGCACCTAGGAAATTTACGTGCGGAAATGCTTTCTGCGGAATTATAATTCTCTTGCGATTTTTGTGGCACGCCTTATAAAGTCACATTTTAAAAATACTACCATCAATTTTTAGACTTTATGCCAGAAAAATCGTCAAATCGCAATGTGCAATGTAAGGGCTTAAAGCAGCGGTGGGCACGAAATCTGAACTCGGGAGCGCTAAAACAACAACAACCCTATTAGAGTCTACCTAAGTTGGGAGCAGCCGTTGCTCCCGGAGCCACTGCGTGCCCACCGCTGCACTGTGGCTCGTTTCCCGAAAACTTGTGCAAAAAACTGTTACTTTTGAACTAGATAAGATATCAGGTTGAAATTTGAAATATAATATATATTCCCAATACTTCAAAAAAATTAAAATAAAAAAAAGTGGGCGTGGCACTGTAAAAGGCGTAAGCTAACAGTCAAACACAATTTTTTGTAATTTGTACTCTTTAAAATTTTATCAAAAATTTAAAAAAAAATTAAAAATTTGACTTTATTTTTATATATTTTTTTTAAGTTTTTAGAAACTTGAAGTTTTCTTAAAAATAATGATACTGAAAAAAAATATTTTTTTTGCACTTGCTTAGCGTATTTGACCGTTAACTTACGCCCTTTTTGAGTGCCACGCCCACTTTCATTTTTCCTTAAACATTTTTTTTTGAAGTATTGGAAATATATATTTCAAATTTCAACCTGATGTCTCATCTAGTTCAAAAGTTACAGATTTTTCCTCATAGTCATAGCTATGACTGGCTGACAAATTGTACTAACATAAGCAGGGGCAAATTCTACTGCATACGAACAAGGGGCTGCTATGCAATATACCGTATGTTGCTTTACTAAAACCAAAATAAATTTCGTAGGTCCAATTTTTGCAATGGTTTTTTTCAAATATCTTCTAAAATATGTACAGAATCATATTCAAAAGTAAAACTTCCCGGCACTCCCGGCCAATTTTTCTAGGAAAAAAAAAATATTTTTTCTACATTACATTTTATTCTTTTTAACATGCATTTAGTTTTAAAAATAAACCAGCTAGTATTAATAAATAAGTTGAATACAAAGACTAAGTTCAATTCAAAGATAGACTGCTTTAAACATGCCTTAATAAAGCGTAAAATTGCTCACTTGGCATTTTTTGGAAAAATATTTCAACTTTGACGAGCTCTACAGTCTACAAAACAATTTTTTAAAACCATAAAACTTTTCGCAAAAAATACTTCAACTATTTCTTAGTTCAAAAGTATACAGGTATGCCACTGAAATCACTAGTGAAAGCGAATTCAGAGAAAAGCAATTCCACTTCGAAAATTTCTCCGTGCCACAGAACTTCAAGTAATTTATTGTTTTTAGCATGTTCACCAACCTTTTCGAACTAGGCCGCTAGGATTGGCCCCTTCTCAGATTTAATTTCCCAAGGGTTTGTTGAGCAAATTTTTAAATTTATTATTGAAGAATAAAAGTGTTTTATTTTATTTCTTCTTTAATTAATATTATTTAATTTATTTATAGCTATAATAATTGACATTGCATAGCTTAAAAAAAGTTAAAAGTTATTGGCGCGGCAAACAATAAAAGTTACTCGCCAACTCTAAATTCAAAAATTCGGACATAAAATGTGACATTATTCTCATGGCATCGGATGCCAGTGAATTGAGCGATGATTTCGTTTCACTCAAAATTGTGCAGGTGATTGGACTGTGGCACGGTGAAATGAAATTGACATGAAATTCAAGTGGAAGAGATTTCTGTGGCATACCTGATAAACACTTTTCTCAAACGGAACAACTCGAAAATTGATTTTTGCCACGAATTTTCGGGAAATAAAAAATGCAAAAATGCAATAAAAAATATTTTGAACTGATATTTCACTTAGTAACGGGTATCCTAAATTCGGCAAATCGACTATAGCCTTTTCCGCTGGTTTAAATTTTTAAATATTTTAAAAGTAATCATATTTGGTTTTTTGTTTTTCTGTTTTGTTTTTCTGAAGGAGACCAAAAACCCGCCCACTGTGACGAGCAGCTATCATCACCAGCGCGCGCCGCGCACGCCCGAGAGCTACTTCAATGTGCCGGAGTCGGTGGCGCTGCTGAACATTGTGAAATCGGAGCGGATACAGAGCGCGTTCCAGTCGAACCGCAAGAATCATGCGAGCGTGTGGGAAATGGTTGCCGAGGTGCTGAACCGGTTCAGCGCCAGGAAGCGCACGGCCAAACAATGTTGCAATCGCTATGAGAATTTGAAAAAGATCTACACACAGCTCAAGAAGAATCCGGAGCGACATGTGCGTCGCAATTGGCCGTACATGTTTCTGTTCAAGGAGATCGAGGAGCAGCGCGGCGAGTGTTGGGGCTCGATTGGCAAACGATTGTCCGTCATCTCGAAGAATCACAACGAGCTGAGCTATTATCAGCGGCGGCGACAGGCCGCCGAGCTGGGCGTCCTGCTCAACAAGGACAACTTGACGCCGCATCAGCACAGTTTGCTGCAGAGCCTCAGCCACGCCCACTCGACGGACTCGTCGCAGAGCGGGGCGAGCAAATTGGAACGCTGCTTTCTGCCCAATCATTTTGTGGAAACGCAACTGAGCGAGGGACCATTGACTCAGAGTAATAATGGCGTTGGTCTTAACGTGCTGCCCTCGACTGTCTATGGCGAGGATAATCCGCTGCAGCAGGTGGCGGGCGCGATGGCAGCAGCTGCTGCCGCCGCCGCCGTTGCCGCCCAGTTGCAGAACAACAACAATGGGAACAATAACAACAACAGCAGCAACAATAGTAACAACAACTGTAACAACAGCAACAGTGCCATCAGTCAACAGCATGAGGATCACAGTCTCAATCACAGCGCTGCATTTAAGGATCATCATTCGCATTCACATCCACATCCTTCACATTCACATGGCATCCATCACAGTGAGCCGCCAGAGACGCCCGATTTTCACAAGGACTGCAATGGCGCCCTCAATTTGCATCATCATCATCACCACATCAACAGCAACAACAACAACAGCAGCAGCAACACCAACCACAACAACAATGACAACAACATATCCATGAAGTGAGTTGACAAGTTGTTAACATTTACTTTCCACAACTATGACTAATTTTAATTAGGCTTTTTTTTATAATTCTAAATTTTTTGACCCCGTACTTAAAAAACGGGTAATTGTTTAATCCTTGCGGATAATTTTTTTAAAAAATAAAAAAAAGCCTAGAAAGAGTGCGATCTATGATGAATTTAGGTGAAATAATTTTAATTTTCAATTTTTCTAATAAAAATTGAAATTTTATTATTATTTATAATTTTCTTATTTACGAGCCCAATCCACTTTTAATTCGTACGCCCTTTTTCTTACTTTAACAGCTATGTAAGTCAAGTCTTAAAGTAAAACAAATATATTTGGAAAGGTCTTTTAAATTCCTTTTGAAGGATGCAAAACTTTCCTTAACCCGTTAAGAACCCATTGAAAATTTTGAATTTTAAAAAAAGGTAACTTTTTCAACTCTTTTCCTCGATTTTTCACAAAAAATATTTATATGCAGAAACATTCTTGAAACAATTCTAAGAGGTGACTGCAAAAAAAAATTCAAAAATCTCTTCGCTAGTATTTTTTAAAATTTTTGGAAAATTGCTAAAAAGCCATTTTTTGCGTGATAAGTAGGAAAAGGGGGTTGAAATAGTAATTTTTAAGATTTTCAAAAAATTATAACAAGCAAAAATATTTTTGAAAATTTTTTTTTTCAGTCACTCCTAAAATTGTTTGATGAATGTTTTTGCATCCCAACATTTTTTGGAAAAATCGAGGAAAAGTTTTGAAAGTTGACTTTTTTTTTAAATTCGAATATTTCAATGGGTACTTAATGGGCTAAGGAAAGTTAAGCATCATTCAAACGGAATTTAGATGACCTTTCAAAATATATTTTTTAAATTTGAAGCTTGTCTTACAATAGCTGTTATAGTAAAAGAAGGAGTGCACCTATTATTTTGTCCATGAGTGTACGTGCCTAAGCCCAGGGTATATTACTGTCGAGTGCACTCGACTGTTCCGTTTGCTAATAGTTTATATTTGTGAGATATTTGTTTTAACTCAAGTTTCCTAATAATGACAAACCTTTCAATTCTAATGTGTTAGTTTTTCTAATTTTTATGTTATTTGAAAAGTTTGGTAATCTCAGGATAATTTGTCGAACTTCTTTTAAGCAATCGGAAATTGCACATCATCATAATAGTCAATATAATGTTTCGCTTATTCCACTTAGATCCGAGCCACTTTCCGAAGGTGAATTCAATCCGGATGACATTCAGCTAATGCAAACGAATTACAATGGGTGAGTAAATGAATGAACTGCAAACAAAATAACTCAATTAATTTAATCAATTGATTTTGTCAGGGCACAAAACTTTTATACAGCGAGCATAGATCAGAACATACTCCATCCGGATGTGATTGTGGATACGGATAATTTATCCGATTGCAGCTCAACGGGTTCGTTGAAGAGCGGCAAACGGAATCTGTCGACGTCCACAGATGGCGATAGCACCAACTACGAGCTAATTGAGTATCTAAAGCGAAGGGAGAAACGGGACGAGGAGCTGCTCAAGCGCATGGATGCGCGCGAGGAGCGTCTCATGAATCTTTTAGAGCGCACTGTGTTCGCCATCGAGACACTCGCCGCTGCCAAGGCAACAACAACAACAACAACAAGCAGCAGCAACAACAACATCTCCACGGGATTGGCAATGATTCCAGCTGCCGAATCCACAGTTAATCCAGCAACAAATCAATCGACACAAATCAATCTGCAATTAGAGTCGCAAACAAGTGACAAATCTGCGATTGCGGATGCATCTGTTGAAGATGCAGATGCGGATGTGGATGCAGTTGAAGATACAGATACAGATATAGACGCTGTTGTTGTTGTGGTTCCCGACGAGGAGACGGAGACGGAAGTCGCCTCCATAGCGGATCAGCTGGAGCAGACGTAAAAGAACCTAGGGCTGTTGATATTTCTATTATTATTTTCGAAAATATCACTTATCGATAATCGATATCGATATGAAGAATCTAATTTTTTTAATTTATATTTTTGATGATCACAAATAACGATATAATTTTCTAAGAGCGATTGAAAACTAGTTTTGATACTTGTGAAAATATCGTTATCGATAATATATCGGAATATTTTTTTTTTGAAGATCACAAATAACGATATAATTATCAAAGAGCGATTGGTAATTAGTTTTGATATTTGTAAAAATATCTTTATCGATAACATATCGAAAACAATATTTCATATCGATATTTTCATGTGGATAATACTTTGATAGCAAATTTGTTTACTTGATATATTTGACAGCAAATTTATCGATATCAATTTTTAAAAATTATACTTTAACTGATGACAAAAGTATCGATATTGATAGATTTTGTGACCTCAAATAATTGTTATTATTTTAGAATATATCAAAACGAAAATAGTCGAAATTATCGATAGACAGAATAAACAAAAGCATGAATTTAAATGTCGAACAAATATATCGAAATTTATGTGATCATCAGTAAAACAATATCGCTCAAAAATATTTGATTACCAAAAAGATGCAACGATATATCGGCATATCGATGTGTTATCAACAACCCTAAAGAGAAGTTCCAAAACAAAAAAAAACCAAGAACAAAAGGAAACTGTGCCAAAGACGAGCCATGTCTCGAATTTCTATGAGATTTGCAGCGATTACTTAATAGCTCCTAATCTGCTAAGTTCGTATACGGAACCCAATCCCAAAAACAAAAACCCTTAAAAAAAAACGATCCCTACATTTGTATCTTGTCTAAGTTGAATACTATTGTAAAATCGCCGCACTAACATAGTTTTTACATACATACATAGGTTAAGGTTTAATCACAATCCCAGAACTTATACACAAAACGCAGACTTTTCATTATAATCTCATGCAGGATTAATCCTTATCTACTTAACAATATATAATTTTAGTATTTGTTGTATTTGGAGTTGAATCATGAAGAGTCTGCGTGTCTGCCTTATACTTTTTAATGTCATTTCGTTTTTAAAATTTTGTTTTTAATCAAAATACTTACTCGAATTAAGTCGGAGCTAAAATGGGGCTCAAATGCATTTGTGCAGGAACATAATTAATATGTATACATGAATACTTTTTTTTTTAATTTTAGTTAAATACACAAACATGAATTTTGAGAAGAAAAAACAAGCGAGTTTTATTTAAAAAATTCAAGTCAAGTCGATAAATTGATACGTTTGACAGCACAGCGGCGATCTGAATTTATCGAGCAAGCCTAAAAGTATGCTGCTCAAATTGGTAAGCAAAAATATCGATAGCACAATTGCTGCTCAAAATGCACAAAAGCACAAATATCGTTATCAAGTCTAACTGATAGATATGCGCAATTTTTAAACACTAGCTAAAAAAAAAACGAACACAATTTTGATAAAAAGAATTTTTTAAACACTCATTTAGCTTTTTTATTATTTTTGTTTTTCTTGACCATGTTGCCAGGCATATTCTTCTGCGTTTTTGCAATCTTTTTGGTGATGAGGAACTTCAGACGCTTCTTCACCTGATCGTAATTCTCACTCTCCAGCTCCGGTTTGGACGCCTTGAAGAATTTGGCACCCTCTAAAAGAAAAGAAAGAAAGCAAAAATTTGTTGACCAATGAAAAATGTTAAATGTAGAAAAATTTAAATATAAAATATTAAAATAAACTTAAAAATAAACTTTTTCGAAATTTAAAAAAAAATAATAAATAAATTATGAAAAAAGTAGTGTAAAAAAAAATTAAAAATTAAAATGGTTTGAAATTAAAAAAATATATTTTTAAATAGCATTAAAATAGAAAAAATTTGGAAACATGTTAAAATATTGGAAGACAAATTTTGTAAAATGTAGAGTAAAATAATAATATATTAATATAAATTTAAAACAAACTTTTATCGAAATTTAAAAAAAAAGATTATTAAACTATAAAAAATGTAGTGTAAAAAAAAAATTAAAAATAAAAATTTAGATAGTAAAATAATAAGAAATTAATATAAATTCAAAACAAACTTTTTTCCAAATTAAAAAAAAAATTATTAAATGAGGTATTAATTGCTTACCTTTTAGTCGGACATCGTTTTTGGGTATAAAGAAGGTTTCTATATAGATTTTTGTCTGCTTCTTTTGCTTGCCCGATTTTTTGGTGGCCGGCTCCTCATTTTCTTTAGCCAGTTGCTCGGCTTGTTGGGTGGAAGGGTGATTCCCCGTTGCCGTTTCGTCATCTTCGCTGTCGGAGGAATCATAGCTAAAGGGATTCACCGTCGACATGCCCAGTTTATTGGACTTGTTCACCAAGATTTTCTCGTGACCCAATTTCTGCAATTGATCTTGACGCTCGGCAGCGGCTTCCTCATGGCTATTACCAAACATGTCCAACAAACTGAAACCTTCGCCGCGTGTTTTTAGCGATTCTTTCAGTGTATCCGTAACCACATAGAAAGCGCTTTGTGAAACTGGCGCTGCATTGTCCGTGGAACTTTCCGTAGTTGTCAATTTTGCCGGCTTTTTGTCCGTTTCTTTTGTCTTAGTTCGGAGCAACTTTTGATGCTCCTCTTTGCCAGGATCAAAACGCAACATTTTCTTATTTTTGGCATTTTTGGCGGCCTCAGCGGCTTTGGAGGTGTCAATTTTACGACCAATGACCTGCTCAAGTATGCCCATTTGATAATTGCGTTCATTTATCTCCACTGGTTTGTCCTGGTCCTTATCATCCTCTGCATCATCATCATCATTCTCCTCCGCCTGCTCTTCATCCTCATCCTCTTCAGCCACAAAATTAGCGGTTATACGAAATCTGGGATCCAAACTTTGCTTGCTTTGCATTTCCACTAAACGTTCACCTTTTTTGCCACTGTGCTGTGGCAATTGAATTGGCTCTTGATCCTCCTCCTCCCCATCTTCCTCATCCTCAAAGAGTTGTTGCTTAGGTTTCTTCGCCTTCTGCTGCTTCTCCTCTGCTTCCTCCTCTTCGGCATCACTAAACTTGATTCGCTTGGCCTGTTGTCCACCCTCCATCGTGGATAATGCCATCTGTATGGCCGATATCTTTTGCTGATGCTGTTGCTTCATTTTGTTTAAAGATTCCTTGCGCTTTTGATCCGCTATTGAAGCCTTGGCATCCAGAAGATTCTGTTTTGTCGGCTTCTTGTGCTGCTCGATAATGTGCAGCGGCTTCACATCGTGCTCCTGTTGTATCACAATCTGCAAAAGATAAAAAAATATATCAAATTTTAGCGGGACTTTGTAACAAATTATACACATTTTTCTACCAGATATTTTGAAAATTCAAGCCAGATTTCACTTTGGGTAAAAAGAAGCTAATGTGGCAGCACTGACTGGAAAAACATGAAGCTTACTTGGAATCTCAAATATAAAAAAAGGCCAGATTTCAATTTGGGTGAAAAGAAGCTAATGTGGCAACACTGACTGGAAAAACATGAAGCTTACTTGGAATTCAAATATAAAAAAAAGCAAGATTTCACTTGGGTAAAAAGAAGCTAATGTGGCAGCACTGACTGGAAAAACATGAAGCTTACTTGGAATTCAAATATAAAAAAAGGCCAGATTTCAATTTGGGTGAAAAGAAGCTAATGTGGCAGAACTGACTGGTAAACATGAAGCTTACTTGGAATTTAAATTTAAAAAAAATCCAGATTTCACCTTGGGTAAAAAGAAGCTTATGTGGCAGCACTGACTGGAAAAACATGAAGCTTACTTGAAATTCAAATATTAAAAAAAAGGCCAGATTACAATTTGGGTGAAAAAAAGCAAATGTGGCAGCACTGACTGGAAAAACATGAAGCTTACTTTGCCATTGTGTATGGAGGTTGACGCCCGCTTCTTGGTGATGAGCAACTCTGGAGCAACTTCGTCATCGTTGATTTCCTCGTGTTCGCCAAAAACGCGACGTTTGTTTTGCGTATTCTGTGCCAACAAACGCGAACTACTTTGATTGAGCTCATTGATCTGCGATGGATCATGCTCGTGTTGTTTTCCCTCGTCACGTTCACGTTTGAGACGATCGAGGAAAGATTCCTTGGCCAGCGATACCTTCAATTTGGCACCATGCAGTTTCTGCCAGTTGAGTTCGTTGACGCCTAAAGAGTGCGAGAGAAAGAGAGAGAAAGAGTGTGTTTATATATGCAGAGTATTCTTATGCTACTCCCCCACTTACAGTAATGTGCATCCTCCGTTTGCACTGTGACGAATGCTATCACTTTCTCGGCCGTTTGTCCAGAATCAACAAATTGCTCTTTTGTTTTCAGCTCCACACGCTCCACCTCGCCATAGTCTTGGAATAGCGCTCGCAAATCCTGCTCTGTTGTCCTGCCCGGCAAATCAGCTATGAAAAATCGCGTGCTGCCCATATTTGAATTTATTGGTTAATCAAAAGCAATTTAAACAAACGAAATAATTGCACGTGTGTGCAGCAAGTCAAGAACAACAACACAGCTGGCGACAGCTAGTGCTGTTAAGTGCGGATTAGTTGATCAGCCCTTGCAACCGATAGCTTGTTACGGTAGCCCTGACTAAAAACATCGCGGCAAGCTGCAACCATATACAAGGTGACGTTTTTGATAGGATGAAATCCTGAGCTCAGGAAATAGAAAAAGTCGCTTACCGTTTGGTACGATTTTATTTTCATTCTACCAAAGCTTAAACTTGTTTAAGAATAAAAAAATAATATGTTTAAGAATTAAAAAATAAATAAGTTACCTTGATAGTTGCATCCCTTGCTATAGATACGAAACGCGCATCCCTTGCTTAAATCATCGTGGTATATCGTGACATCACCGCCGTGCTTAAATAAGTATGTCAAATGTTTAAAACATTTTCATAACAACATGTTAAACACTGATTGTTTTTAACAGTTTTTCTATAATACCCACGTCGCAACGCTTGAAGAAAATCATGTTATTATAAAGTTTAAAATATTGAGTGTGGCGCCAATTAAAGTGCGTGCTTCGTGACGTGTCGATAATTCAAACTATCGTTAGATAAGCATTAGTTTCGATAGTTCGATAGGCTGCACACACAGAGTCATATACACATACACACACAGACACAGACACACTCACACGTCTGGATTTTATTATTTATTTTTGTTTTCTGCTGTGTTGAGATTTTTGTATCGCCCAATAATAATTGTAAAAAGAACAATAAAAAGGATGGCAAGCAACAGTACAGCTTTGGAGAAATGGGGCTTTCCATTGCAGGAGCTTTATCGTCTTGCATTCACATTTTACAAACGTAAAAACGAACAAAAAGAAAATCGCTGCTTTTCTGTGGCTTCAATTGAAGATAAATAATGTAATTTATGTATATTTGATTGTAGAGAACTCGGGCAAGGCAATACATCTGTCGTATGCGGATAATCTAAAGTTAATTGCGTTCAAGCAACAGGCCTCGTTGGGCGCATTCAATACAAATCATGCGCCGGCTTTGGGCGTCCTCGATGTCATCGGGCGCGACAGGCGACAACACTGGCAGCTGTTGGGCGACATGACACGGGAACAGGCGATGGAGGGATTTATCGATCTGCTCGATACCATGTGCAGTGCCTTTCGGCCGTACATCGAGGCCGTGCGCCAGAATCGCGATGAGACGCTGAAGGCCGAGCTGCGTCGCATGGAGCTGGAGAAGGAGACGCGCCAGAAGCGGGAACGGGAACAGCAGGAGCTGCTGGAGGAGGGCTACAAGGAGGAAATGCAACGGCGACAGCTGCAGGATGCGCTGAACAAGCAAACATATCAGCAGTTTAAGGTAATACCTAATACCCGTTACTTGAATATAAGCAAAAGGGTATATTCGTATTCGTTGCAATGCATGTGACAGGGCGGAGGAGGCATCTCTGACCCCATAAAGTGTATACATACATTCTTGATCAGCATGAACAGCCCAATCGATATAGCCATGTCCGTCTGTGTGAGATCCCAGATCTCAGAGAATATTAGAGCTAGAGCAACCAAATTTAGCACACAGACTTCTTTCAACTCCACGCATGTTAACTACTATTATAACCTATCATTCTACTAATTCGTAACATAATTGCACAAACAGAAAGGCGGTAATGGCTGTTTTAAGTTTTTAGGCAATGTGTGGCCTAAAAGCATGCAATAAAAAATATTTTAAATTTATTTAAATAAGTAACGGATATCCTAAAGTCGGCAGCACGACTATAGCCTTTCCCACTTGTTTTTAAATCGATAACTGGCCATTAGTTAATTTTTATACCCCGCACATGACGGCTGGCTCAAATGGGGTTGCATATTCAGAATATAAGCAGCGGTAGGTACGCTTTGGCTCCGGGACTTAGCGGTTGCACCCGAATTCAGATTTCGTGCCCTCCGCTGATTTAAAGCACTAGTCACTATTATAATCATTGATTTTAAAACAATATTGAGATTAAACAATTTAAAATTATTAAAAATAATGGAAATACAGTCGAACTTCCCTAACTCGAACTTCCCTAACTCGAAGTCTCTCTAACTCGAACAAAATGGAGTGGCAATACAAGGCAAATTTCATACAATTCTACTTCCCTAACTCGAAGTCTCCCTAACACGAACTTTTTTCGTGGATAATGGTGATTCGAGTTAGGGAAGTTCGACTGTAGTAACAATTTCTAATAATTAAAGCTAAAGTTTTAAGTTGAATATTAATTTTCATTTTAGTTAGCAATTTTAATTTTCTATAATCTATTGTGATGAATGAATTATTACTATTATTTTTAATTAATTTAATTTATTTTATTTTATGTTTATATTTTATATATTTTTCATATTTTTTTAAATTTATTTTTATAGATTTATTTGATACATTTGATTTGCGCCTTTTTAGACCCCGTACTTTAAAAAAGTATAGGGGTCTATTAACTTTGTCACAAAAAAAAATGTGCGTAACAGGCAGAAGGAGGCGTGGCAGACCCCATAAAGTATATATATTCTTGATCAGCATCAACAGCCGAGTTGATATAGCCATGTCCGTCTGTCCGTCTGTCCGTCTGTAAGAGCGCCTAGATCTCAGAGACTATAAAAGCTAGAGACTCCAAACTTGGTATGTAGGTGCGTCTATATTGTAAGCAGATCGAGTTTGTTTTAGATTTTGGCCACGCCCCCTTAAACGCCCACAAATTAGAAAATCTTAATTATAAGGACAATTTAAAAGATACACATTCCTTATTAAGCATAGACGAAGATAATATTATTCTCCATATTTGCTGTGAGTTTCATCGCAATCGGATAATAAACAGCCAAGATATTAAGAAACTAAATTATCCTATATTTGCCATTTCTTATCAGCAACAATAACAACAGCAACAATCACAACTAGATAACAATTACATTTGAATTACAGTCCAGTAACAATAAAATCTATAACAAGATGATTGTTTCCAAACCGAGCCTGTGGCGCAATGCGTAGGGCGTCGTCTTCAGTTGTGTTTAAAGTTCCTGGTTCGAATTCACGCACATCCAAATTTTTTTTGTGTTTAATATTTGTTTTTAATATTTCTTTTTCTTTTTTTTGTTGTTGTGTTATAATGGTATTTTAAAAAAATTTGGTATTTACATACATTAAAAATTTTAGTAAAATGTATTTGTCTAATAAAATTATTTGTTAGCAGATAATCAGCAATGGTTTTTATAAATGTTATTCAAATTTAAAAGGATGTTGCAGAAATCAATCATATCTTAACACATTTGTGCTTTGGAACAATGCGGGTGTGGCCTAGAGGTCTAAGTTTCGGATACATGAGTTGGGAGTCGTGGGTTCAACTCGCTCCCAGCAAAAATAGATTTATTTTATTTAAAAATATTTTTTATTATCTGTTAAAGTTATACTGACATATTATATTGATTTTATATCAACATTAATTCCAAACAAATGTAATTTTGTTTGCTGCAGTCAAATATATTATTTTATGAAACATTGTAGCTAACATTCATAGCTACAAATTTCATCTGTTTGGCGCGTGCCCGCATATGTTGTAGGTGTGTGCACTTCACAGATTTACATATAATTAACATGCCTATGTTAAGCTAGAAACTTCTTTTGTTTTGGCGCGTGCTTACATACACTGGCGCACATATTTATTGGCACAGCAAACATTTTGAGATTTGGGGGCTTAATAGTTCCCCTATCGTTAACATATGGGTATCAATGGAAAGGTCACTTAAATTCCGTTTGAATGATATACAACTTTCCTTAACCCATTAAGTACCCTTCGAAAATTTCGAATTTATGTAAAAGTCAATTTTCGAAACTTTTTTCCTCGATTTTTTACCAAAAATATTTTGATGCAAAAAAATTCTTGGAACAATTTATGGAGTGACTGCAAAAAAATTTTTCAAAAATATTTTTGCTAGTATTTTTTATAATTTTTTGAAAATTGCTAAAAAGGCACTTTTTATGCAAAAAGTAGGAAAAAGGGGTTAAAATGGTATATTTTAGGATTTTCAAAAAATTATAAAAAATACTAGCAAAAATATTTTTGAAAAATTTTATTTGCAGTCACTCCTTAAATTGTTCCAAGAATTTTTTTGCATCAAAATATTTTTGGTAAAAAATCGAGGAAAAAAGTTTCGAAAATTGACTTTTACATAAATTCGAAATTTTCGAAGGGTACTTAATGGGTTAAGGAAAGTTGTATATCATTCAAACGGAATTTAAGTGACCTTTCCATTGATACCCATATGTTAACGATAGGGAACTATTAAGCCCCAAATCTCAAAATGTTTGCTGTGCCAATAAATATGTGCGCCAGTGTATGTATGTATGCGTGAAGTTAACAGATCTTAGAATTGCATGTATGGCTGTCTCGCTCTCTCTAATGCTTAATGCTTTGGTCTATTCGCCTTTGTTTTGATCCCTGCTTAATTCGTTTTGTGCGTTTCGTTCGAGCGGGTGCTAAATTTTATTCAGTGATTTGAAAAGTGTTTCTTATTGTATAAAGATTATTTAAGTTTCTATAATAAGTACGGGGTCTCCTACTGTCGAGTGCGCTCGACTGTAGCCCCGCCGACTAGTTTAGCAATCATTTTATTTTTTTTTTAGGGTTTTCCAATCCTAAAGATTTTTCACTAAATTTTCCATTGAAATATTGGCTAATCTAGCGTTGTGCACGTTACATTTGCATGTATATTTTCATGTTTTAACTGATACAGCTACCGTTTAGTTCGGTAAATTTTAATGACATTTTCTAAAAAATGCAGATCTTTGGGAGTACTTTTAAACCTATTTTAAAATAAAAGCCTTACTGTTTTTGAAAAACAAATCAAGCTTGCTTAAAGTTCCGTTGCGAACGTTACAAAAAATGGCGTACGTAACACTTTTTACACACACTTTTAGCCCATGTATATTTTTTTATTTAACTTTTCCCTAGCTCTTAAAATTTATCAATATGTTTTAAGTCCCTAAATATTTAGTTAATAATTAATTTTTTTTAGCAGCTCTTAATTTATAACTAACTTCTATTATCCTAAAAATATCGTTAGTTATCGTATCGACAAATAGAAAATTTAGATAAACTGGATCATAATTTTTGAATATTTTGATCCTTAAATAATTCCTTAAAAATTAAAAAGTTTAAGGCAAGATAAAAAGATGTATTTGATTTATTATTTGAAATTTTTGCTTTGTGAAAAAGATGATTATTGTTAATTGTTGGAAATTGGTAAACAAATTTTAATAAAATTTAAAATGTAATGGCAAAGGGTATTTTAACAACCTTGACCTTCTTTTCCTTCTTTCTCATTCTTAAATACGTTTATTTGTTGTTTGTCAAGTTCCCAAAAATATTTATACTAAATACTTGTGTAAAATCGGCTACAAAATAGGGAGAAATATCACAGTTTTGGCAGAAGATTAGAATTTAAATGTAAAAGCCCGAAAAAATTGATTGTAAAAGATTGAAAAGTGTTAACAGATGGTATGCTTTAGTCGTGCATACCGCTTTAGTGTATGCACAAATCAATCGTGGCTGACACTTGCACCTGTTGTTGCCAACTTGCCACACGCCGACTCCGTAAACATGTCAATACTGTATGGTAATTGCTGCTGACAGGGTAGCGACAGGGAAAGTGGGGAAGTGGGGAAATAGGAGTGGGTGGCGAATGAGGTCATGACCCAATTTCCACACAAAACAACAACAGCAGTAACAGCATTTCTAATTCAAGGATACACCAGACACAACATTTGTTAGCCCAGTACCTAAAATGTACGCAGGATTATAAGTTAAACTTTAAAGCAGCGGTGGGCAAGCAGTGGCTCCGGGAGCAGCGACTGCTCCCAGCTTAGGTAGACTCTAATGAGATTGTTGTTGTTGATGTTGTTGTTGTAGTGCTCCCGAATTCAGATTTCGTGCCCACCGCTGCTTTAAAAAATTAATAATAAAAATAAAGAAGCATACTACATTTTATTTTAACTTTTGCCCTAATTTAATTTATAGCAGGGCTTAAAACCGCAACGAATATCGGTTTTAGTTACGGTATCGGTTACGTTCGCATTTCGGTTCACAAAAAAAAATAATAACTTTGCAAAAATACAATTATATTAACAATACATTATAAATAACTAAAAAACCATTACTTTCATAATGTTTCGTTAACACATTTATTTTACATGTTCTTCAGTTTGATGTAGTTTAGTTACATTTTAACAATTTTAATATGTATTTCACTTAAGAAATTTATTTTATTTGCGCTTATTCAGTGCTATAAAAAGTCGATCATGAATATCACAAATAAAAACTCAAAATTAAACATAAGAAAATTAAAATCAAAATGAAAAATAATTTTTTTTGGTTGTATGAAAAACCGAAATTAACCCTTATAAGTGAAACGGTTACTAAACGGGTGTTTCGGCTTACAGAGTTTCGGTTTTAAGGTTTCGGTCAATTGAAAATTTTTTTTTCGGTTACAGTTTTAAATTTCAATCGATTTTTACCGGTTAAAGGTTACGGTTTTGGTTGGGGTTTTAATCCCTGATTTGTACGTTGATCTCAGTAAAAAAGATATTAATTTTTGAAATTTTTGAATATATCGAGCCCTATTTGCGACAATAACGTATGCGCCAAAACGCAATTTTACAGGAGAGAGTTTTTTAGGTTTCGTTAAGTTGATTTCTTCGTGTCATTTGTCGCTTACGTTATTATTCACAGGTCAATATCTCCGTAAATATATAAAATAAAAATGTAATATTTTAGGTGCAGATGCGGGTGGTGTTTATAAACATATTGGCATAAAAAAAAAATTTCGGAAAATGGCGCATACGTTATTGTCGCAAATAGGGCTCGATATGTATGCTTTTAAGCTTACATACAATATCTTTAACATTTTTTAATGTTGTTTTGTAAACCGAAATTATATCGGTATTTCGAAACCGAACGGAAACCGATATTCGTTTCGGTGCTTTTAATATACTCATTATTTTCAAAAATTTTTCTATACAATAATAACTGGGCATCTCACAGTCGAGCATCTCAGGTCGTCTGAAGCGTCCTTATAAAATAATAAATAATTATAATTGTTCGCTTGTTTAACCTGTTGTTGTTTATTTTCTCTTCCGTCTCGTTTGTCGCCAGTTGTACGCGGAAAAGCAGTTTCCGGGCAATCCGGAACAGCAGGCGGTCCTCATCCATCAATTGCAGCGGGAGCATTATCATCAGTACATGCAGCAATTGCACTTGCAGAATCAGAATCAAAGTCAGAGCGAGACAAAAGACAAGGATAAGGAGAAGATGATGATGATGAAGATGCCACAGCAGCAGGAGCAGCGGCAGGAACAGAAGGAGCAGGCAAACAATAACAATGGCAGGTTGGCAGAAATGGCCAATGCCATGGAAGGACTTCAACTTGGTGATAAATTCCAAAAACGGGAACAGGAGCAGCTTCAATTGCCCTCAGTTGCCCCTAATGATGATGATGTGGAGTCAATGGAGCATGTGCTGGGCGCAGGGGAAGGGGCAGGCGGAGGAGGTGGAGGTGGAGGTGTCAGCGGCGAGGATTATGATGATTATGTGATGATACGTCCGGCCAAGATCTGGACGCGTCCAGATATTCAACAGTTCAAGACTGAAGTTTCCGCTGGCGATGGAGATGGCGTCATTACCATTGGACACGGCGATACGGTAACGGTGAGCATTCCACTTCAAAAATATATTGAAATATTTGAATATTCTCAATATCTATTGGTAACATTTAAAATTTTAACTAAAATTTAATTTTGAAAACAATCATAAAACATTTTTTACAATTTTATTACATTTTTTTATCGGAGTGCATTCCACTATACAAAATTTATATTATTAAAATGTTCTGAATTTCTATAAGAAAACTTTAAAATTTGATCTAAGAGTAAAATTTAGAAAAAAAATAAAATGTTTACAGTTATATTTTATTTTAATTTTTTAACGGTAAGCATTTCACTAGAAAACATTGAAATACTAGAAAAATTTGAAATTATAAAATTAATTTTAAAATTATATTTTAATTTTTCCACTGAATATTAAATATGAAATATTTAAATATTCTCAATTATTTTTGTACAAATCAAGTCTAATTTTTATTTAAACATCATAAAATCGCTTTGATAGTAATAATAATATTTAAATTTCAATTTTGTCAAAGTGTATTTTCTGTATAAGTTCAGCTATTTATTCATGCATGAATTTATCATGTTTATTCATGCATTATTAAAAATTATAAAACTATTTTTAATTATTAACAGTAGCATTCCACTAGAAAATATTGAAATATTCTGAATTTCTATTAGAAAATTTTAAAATGCAAACTAAAATTTAATTAAAAATAAAACATATAATTATTTTTACAGCTCTATTTTAATTTTTTAACGGAAAATATTGAAATATTACAAAGATTTAAAATTATGAAATCATTTTTAAAATTATTTTTTATTTTTTCCACTGAAATATTTGAATATACTCAATTATTTTTATGCAAATCAAGTCTAATTTTTATTTAAGCATCAGAAAATCGCTTTTATAATAATAATAATATTTCAATTTCACTTTTTTCCAATGAAAAGTGAATTTGCTGTATAAGTTCAGTTGTTTATTCATGCATGAATTTATCATGTTTAAAAAAATATTTTTTATGATTTTAAAAATTATAACTTGAGCACATTCTGAACTAAGCAGGAAAAACTCTTGTGTATATATTTGATTGAATATCTGAAGAATGAACTAAGAAAGTAACTTGATTGTAATCGATTTTTACAGGTGCGTGTACCGACAAATCTGAATGGAAAGTGCATCTTTTGGGAGTTTGCCACTGACAATTATGACATCGGTTTCGGCATTTACTTTGAATGGGCCAAACCCGTGACAAATGAGGTGACAGTTCATGTGAGTGACAGCGATGAGGATGAGGATTGTGTGGATGAGGATTATTTATCAACCACCGAGGATTTGGAGTCGGGCTCCATATCGCAGGATCGGATTAATTTGGCAGCACATAGTGCTGCTGCTGCCGCTGCCGCCAAGGCGCCAATCTCAATTATTGTGCCAATCTATCGGCGTGAATGCTACAACGAAGTCTACGTGGGATCCCATTCCTATCCCGGCGAGGGAGTCTATTTGCTGAAATTTGACAATAGCTATAGCATTTGGCGTTCCAAAACGCTTTATTATCGCGTCTATTATGAACGATGAACGATTAAAAGGCCAAAAATCCAGTATCCAGGCTCCCACTGGGTCTCTATATTTATCTCAGTGCGTCCTACTGGGTCTACTTACTGCTACATACATACATACATACATATGTATGTAGAGAGAGAGAGACGGGGGGTTTATGTGTGTGAAGGTGTGTAACGGATATGTGCAAATTTAGTTATTGCACTTTTCTACTTTGCAACGAATGATTAAATCAATATTATTTATTATATAGTTTTCAAAATAAAATAAACTAAAATGAATTTAAAAACGAAGCGATTAATTTATGTCATTTTCAAAGAGATTCGTTCCACTGGGTGGTGTGTGTGTGTGTGTGTTATGCACTTTTGTATTAAATTAGGAAAAACTACAACGAAAGTTAATCAAATTCAAATCGGTTTTTGAAATAACGCTATTCTCAATTTAAAAGTCGATTAATTGTCAATTTGGCCAGCGCTGCCAGACAATGGAAGACGGAGCACAGCGCTGCCAGATGTTCGCAATGTGTTCTTGTTGCCGCCATGATGGAATAGGCATAAGGTGATCTCGTCGGCTGCTGAATCGTTCGGTTTTTAGTCCGTAAACGCTCAGTGCGCTCCAGTGAACCACAAATGTCTTCATACAGCATAAATTTGTCAAATTTGCGTATAATAAAGATGTTTTGATGCGGTTTCTTATATTAATCTTTTATTTAACTAAATCCCGTTCCAATGATGCAAAAATTTCTTTAACCCATTAAGTACCCATCGAAAATTTTGAATTTGAAAAAAGTCAATTTTTCAACTTTTTCCCTCGATTTTTTCCAAAAAATATTTTGATGCAGAAAAATTCTTCAAGTAATTCTAAGAGTGACTGCAAAAAAAAATGTTCAAAAATATTTTTGCTAGTATTTTTTATAATTTTTTGAAAATCCTAAAAATTACGATTTTAACCCCTTTTTTGGCTTTTTTGCAGTTTTCAAATAATGATAAAAAATAGTATACTTGCACAATCTATTTCTAGACCTTATTTTTAAATTCTCTTTTAATTTAATAGTTGTCTTTCTTTTTTTGGGAAACATTTTAACTTACTGAAACTCTTAACTCTCTTAATGTGTTTACCAACGAGAATTTTATTATTTGAGGTAAGTGAAAGAACCTGGTACACATCGCGACTAATTTTCTTTCATAATTTTAAGAAGACATTTCTGTATAGTCATGAACGTAGAACCGAAATCTTCATCTTATAAAAGTGTAGCAAACTACCCTTATGTAAATTTTACACGAGAATATGCAAGAAAACATTTCGGTGTGGACGTCATGGAACTTTCGATAAAAGCCGGCAAAGCTTGGAATAAGCTGTCCGATGTCCAGAGAAAAAAATATCATGTTATGCACGATGCCGATGCACAAGCTCAGCCTCAACCTCAGGCTCAAACTCAACGTCAGCTTCAATCTGAGCTTCAACCTAATTCAAACGATTCGGATGCCTGCTGTCCAAAAAAGCGCCGTTCCCGACCAAAGTCGTGTTGCTCCGTTCCCAAGCCACGTTGCCCCATGCGTAAGAAGCCGAGATGTGCTCCAAAACCGAGATGTGCTCCAAAACCGAGATGTGCAGCAAAATGAGGATGTGCGCGGAAGTCAAGATGCTCGCCAAAGCGTAAGACTTGTCCCAAACCACGGTGCAGGCCAAAGCGTAAGCCTGCATGTAAGCCCAAGTGCCAAAATGTAGGACCCAACTCTAGCAATGGCTATCTGAATTTTCTCCGTGACTATCGACGCAAGCATTGCGGTTTGAAGCCTAAGGATCTCGTGATGAAGGCAGCTCGTGCGTGGTGCCGTCTCCCTGAATCCAAGAAGGATGAATATCGTCGTCAGGTAAGGATCCCAAAAGTTCTTAAATGTTTTCCATTTCTGTCTTGCAAGGTGACCACAAGTAGCCGTCACAAGAGGCGCCGTGTTTGCACCACATCGCCCTAGATTTTCGTTAGTGGCATCTCAGCGCAACGGCATCAAGTGTGTATTCTACAAAACCGTCTCAATCATCTGTTGCGCCCTGTCTGCTATTGGATTATAATAGGACGGATCTGTATACAGTCCACAAAAAGCCAAACCGAATCTGTCGCAGTTCTATTGTAACTTATACCCCAAAGCTAATCTGATATATTGCCGGATATTAAAATGTCATGAATAAAGCCAACAAATTCGACTGTGGATGGCCTGCTTAAATAAAGTTTTTTGTAAATTCACAATTTAGTTAAACTTTATTTTTTAAAACTCAGTAGGCCGTGCTTTCTATTTTGGCTAACGTAACTTTCTCAGCTAAATAATAGTTCAGTATACATTTATAGCTCGTGCTTGAAACAACGCATTTTATTAGTACTCAAAGCTTTTTAAATTTTTTTATTTTTCTAACTTTAAATTGTTGTGCATTCAGTTTTACAAAAAAAGACATCGAAGGTAAGTATAAATTTCGAATATTATTTGCTTCAATCTAAACTTCATTATTTCAGACAAGTTTTGTTTAATTGGGAAATCCTTCGAGCTATATAAGTTGACTAACTTTCACAATCAGTTAATGAGACCCTAAAAAAGTCTCCTACATTATTTCAGTGCTACTCACGGAATTTAAAGATAGGTTCTTCGATTTTTCGATAAAAATACTAATGGATATTTAATAATTGAATTAAATATCTTAGGCCTTGCAACTAATTAAGTTTAGGGGCAGGACACAGCTCTGAGGTTAGTGTTGTGCAGTAGAAACTGTCACAAGCATTGGTGATTTATATCTTTGTCCTTCAGTCACCGTTCAATTCTTTGCCTTATGATATATATATAACCCTCTTTATTATGTACATTTTGGTGTTGAAAATCTTATTTCGTGATTTATTTCATAGTCATATGAATTTCATGTTGTCTTATATTCAATTTTCATTATTTTTTAATTTAATTTTGTATACACATATAATCCACGTTTCTTTTAGGGATAAAATGGCGGGAGCCAATATTTTTAAACCGATGAAGAGCATGCTGGGAGGACCTTGTGCAAACAATGGCTATATCACTTTTATGGCACAATATGCCATGCGACATGGCAATGACGTTTTGAGCATGCTAAAAGGCGGAAAAGAGTGGAATCGAATGTCCACATTCCAAAAGGATAAATATCGAAAGATTAAAAGGCCGGTCAACCTGGACTGCGATCAAGTTCCACCGGATGGAGGTTGCTGTCCCGAAAAGCGCAGGCCAAGTTGCCCAAAGCCGCGTTGTATGCCTAAGATAAAGAGATGCGCTGCAAAGCCAAGATGCGCCGCAAAGCCAAAATGCGCTGCAAAGCCAAGACGTGCTCAAAGATGTGCACCAAAGCCAAGATGCGCCACAAAGCGCAAGTCTTGTCCTAAGCCACGCTGTAGGCCAAAACGCAGAGTCAAATGCTCAAAACCAGGACCCATCACAAACAATGGCTATCTGAATTTCGTCCGCGTCTACAGACGCAAGCACTGTGGATTGAAGCCGAAGGATCTCGTGATGAAGGCAGCTCGTGCCTGGTGCCGTCTACCAGAATGTAAAAAGGATAGATATCGCCGCCAGGTAATGTAAACGCAGAATCCGAAAAAGTTCGTTCCTAATATTTTTTGCTCTTAGGCTTGCAAGGTGACCACAAGTTGCCGGCACAAGAGGCGCCGCGTTTGCACCGCCATGCCCTAGGTTTTGTTAGTGGCATCTCTGCGCAACGGCATCAAGTGTGTATCGTACAAACCCTTCAACATTTAGCGTCTTTTAAACTAAACTTTGTCAAAATTATAAGTTAAATTTAAGCAGCCAAATAAATCAAATTTATCCCAGAATCACGACTTTGTTCATTGAAATATAGAATATACTTTAGTCTATAATTAAACAAGCGGAATGGGCTAGAGTCAAGTTCTTAAATATAACTCAATTTGAACGGCTATCGTCAGAATTGCAGGTGAAAGGCGTAAAATTTATGAATGTACCGAAATGTTGAGAGAGATGAACATTGTTTGAGCAAACTCTGGGCTTTACTTTCAAGTTTAAAATTATGAAAACTTAAATTATAAAAAAATAAAAAAAAACTTCAATTTAATAATAGGCAACTTTAAGCCTCATGCAATTAATCAACGCACTCTATTGTCGTTTCACTCACACCGAGTACGCTGAATCAGCATAGTCAACGGACTACTTTTTGCCGACGAGACCACCTTGTACTTATTATTCCATCATGGCCAGCGCTGCCAGATGTTCGCAATGTGTTGTTGTTGCTGCATTCAAAAAGCCGGCTGTTGTTTTCGTGTATTATGTATGCAGCTGGAATTGAATTGCTTAAGAGTCGGCGCGTGTGCAGCCAGCGGATGTGCAAACGTCTGGTCAGCTATGTGCTGGGCATAGAAACCTCCTGCGATGACACGGGCATCGCCATAGTTGACACTGAGGGCCGAGTGCATGGAAATGTGCTCGAGTCGCAACAAAAGTTTCACACGCGGTAAGCGATTTGTTGTGTTTGTTGTTCTTTTGAATTGGAATCACTTGATCCACAATGTTGGTATTTATACATATGTAGCTATGGTGGCATTATACCGCCGCGTGCACAAGATCTGCATCGGGCGCGCATTGATGACGCCTTCGAGCGTTGTTTGGCGGCGTCGCAGCTGCAGCCGGAGCAATTGGAGGCGATTGCAGTGACAACGCGGCCAGGGTTGCCCTTGAGCTTGCTGATTGGCTTGCGCTATGCACGCCACCTGGCGAGGAGATACCGCAAGCCGCTGTTGCCGGTGCATCATATGGAGGCGCATGCATTGCAGGTAGAGATTGAAAAATATATCGATTAATTTTTTATCGGTTTTCACGTTAGCCATTTTCAACGACATTGATTCGATTAATTTTTTGCCGAATAATCGAGTTAAACAAATCGATTTCAGGAAAAATCGATTTTACGAAGAAACAAAATTATATCGCAATAAAATATCGTTTTAAAATATATTATTTTTTATCGGCTTTCACGTTAGCCATTTTCAACTACATTGACTTGATTAACAATTTTTGCCGATTAATCGACTTTACCAAATCGATTTTCATAAAAAAAATTTATCGAAATAAAATATTGTTTAAAAACATATTTTTATCGGTTTTTACGTTAGCCATTTTCAACTATATTGACTAACTTTTTTTGCCGAATAACCGAGTTTACCAAATCGATTTTCATGAAAAATCGATCTTACAAAGAAACAAAATGTTATCGGAGTAAAATATCGTTTTAAAATATATTATTTTTTATCGGCTTTCACGTTAGCCATTTTTAACTACATTGACTCGATTACCTTTTTTGCCGATTAATCTATTTAAAGATATCGATTTTCATGAAAAATCGATCTCACGAAGAAGCAAACTGTTATCGAAATAAAATATAGTTTTAAAACAACTATTTAAAGGTTTTTACGTTAGCCAATTTCAACTATATTGACTCGACTAACTTTTTTTTGCCGAATAACCGAGTTTGCCAAATCGATTTTCATGAAAAATCGATCTCACGAAAAATCACTGTTATCGGAATAAAATAACGTTTTAAATGATATTATTTTAAATCGGTTTTTGCATGAGCCATTTTCAACTACATTGACTCGATTAATTTTGTTGCCTTATCGGTTTACCAAATCGATTTTCAGTTAATCGGTTTAAAAAATCGATCTTACGAAAAACAAAATAATATCGTTTTCAAAAATATATTTTTATTTTTTTTTCGATATTTGATGATTGCAGGCACGCATGGAGCACCGCGAGGCGATTGCATTTCCCTACCTCTGTCTGCTGATCAGCGGCGGTCACAGCCAACTGGCTGTGGTCCACGGACCCGGCCAACTGCAACTGCTCGGCGAAACGCTGGACGATGCGCCGGGCGAGGCATTTGACAAGATTGCGCGACGCCTGCGATTGTACATACTGCCGCAGTACAGGCACTGCAATGGCGGACAGGCCATCGAGCATGCGGCGCAATTTGCCGTCAATCCGGACGCCTTTGAGTTCCCGCTGCCATTGGCCCAGCAGCGCAATTGCAACTTTAGCTTTGCGGGCATCAAAAATAACTCATTTCGTGCGATACGTGCACAGGAGCGTGCCGAACAAACGCCACCTGACGGCATTATTAGCAACTATGCTGATTTCTGTGCAGGGCTGTTGCGTGCGGTCAGTCGACATTTAATGCATCGCACGCAACGCGCAATCGAATTTTGTTTGCAGGAGGATCTCAATCGATTTGGCAACGCGACGCCCACGCTTGTCATTTCGGGGGGTGTGGCCAATAATGATGTGATATTTGCGAATATGCAGCATTTGGCTGCGCAATACAATTGTCGCTGCTTGCGGCCCTCGAAGCGTTATTGTTCCGACAATGGCGTCATGATTGCCTGGCATGGCGTTGAACAGTTGCTCCAGAATCGCGTTGCCAACTTGCGCTTCGATATCGATAACATTGATATTGCCGGCAGTGCGAGCTTTCACGAGTCGGCAATGTCCGATGTTCGGGAGGCGTATATTAAATGCAAGTGGGTGCAACCGCTCTGTATTAAAACTAATAATAATATACATTATAAACAAACATAGTAATAAATCATGTTAAAAACCGTTACGTCATCGATAACATTTGGCGGAAACTGAAGACAGCTTCCAGGATTTCACTCTTATCAGTGTTGCCGGCACAGCTTTTTCCCGTCAAGCCTTGACTTTTAAGACAGCTCTTTTTTTGGCTTTTTATTGAGAAATCATGCTGATCACGCTAAAACGATAACCCAGGGAAAATTCATTAAAAAAGTTAATAAATCAACTATTTTTAGATATTGCTGTCAAAAGGTTTGGCTTGTTGAAAAAAAAAAAAAAGTTTTTACCGTTACTCAATTTTTACTCATATTGAACAGGCGTCTCTTCTTGTTTTTACATATATATATATATTTGTTTTTTGTTGTTTTTTTTTTATTATAATATCTGAAATCAATAATGTCAAATGTCTAAGTTCTAAAAAAAAAATGTAAAAATTGATAATGTATACATATAAAAATATTAAAAAATGCATTAGTTCGTTTTTTTTTTGCTTTTTTCTCATTGTTGTTGTCGTTTTTTTTTTTTGCTGAACTACAATACAAATTTCTTTCATTTTCTTTTCATTTCATCTTTCGCTTGTTGTTGTTACTTTATGGATTATGCTTAAATAGTTAAGATTTTTGAAATTTTTTCAATTCTTTACGGTTTTGTTTTTGTTGTTTTTGCTTTATTTTGTTTTTTTTTCTTCTTTTTTTTGCAACTTTGTCTTATATATTTCAATACTCTTACTTTTATTACATAATAGCGTTACATACATTACGCATATTTTCTTTTAATTTATTTGTTTATGTTATTAGTTCCGTTGTGTATAACTTTTTTGCTTAAGCATTTTATTTATATTGGGTTCCTCCATATGTATTATATGTATGTTTGTATGCGTGTATCTATGTTTGTATGTATTTGTTTTTTTTTTTTAGTTTTGTTTTTGTTTCTCTTCTTGTATCTTCTTTCTATTGCTGTCTGAGTAGCTCTTCTTCTTCTGCTCAGTATTTGTCTCCTACTTGTAGGTTATTTCATTTTTATTTTTTTTTCGTATTTATGCAAAACAGAAAATTGCATACATTTTTCTCTCTGCTTCCTCTTGATTTTCTTCTCTTAATTTTGTATATATGTATATATAAATAATTTGTTTGCTATAATTGTTATTGTTGTTTGTTTTTTGCTTATTTTTTTCCACTTTTTTTTCTCGTATCTTATAAGAAAATTGCGCAAAAACAAAAGTGAAAAGGAGAGAGAGAGTGTTGGAAGGCAAAGGGGCGGGGGCGGGGGAGAGATTTGAGCACAGCACAAGCAAAATATTTTGTTTTGATTTTCTCAATGGACATTAAAAAAGCAAAGTGTACATTCAAATGTGTACATTGAAAAAAAAAACAATAAAAATAATAATTATTGTTATTATTTGTCCAATCTGCCAAATTTCAGGGCTGGCGAAAACTTTGCAATTTTGCTTGTTGCAGTGCTGGAAAGCGAGTATAGAAAAGGGAAATGAAAACATACATATTGTGTAAATTCTACATATATATATATAGTAAATATATATAGAACGAACAACCGAAAAGAGACGCGAAGAAACAAACGTATATAAAGAAAAAAAGAAGAAAGGAATTATAGAAATTTGCATCTCCTCCTCTTGGTTGGCTCTGGCGGCTCCAGGGCTGCCAAAATCGCCTCATCGAAGACATTTTTGAGTCCCTTTTGTGTGAGGGCCGAACATTCCACATATTTGACCGCTTTTAGCTCCTTGGCCAGTTTCTCGCCCTGCTCGGATGTGATTGGTTTCTGCTTGTTTTTAGCCAACTTCTCCAATGTGCTCGTCTCGTCGCGCAAATCGATTTGTGTGCCCACCAGCAGAAACGGCGTCTTCTGGCAATGGTGCGTTATTTCTGGCACCCACTGTAAAAGCAACACATGACACATGTTAAATAGCGTTATGATTAGGGATGGCAAAATTAATGTATTAATCGATTATTGAATCATATGATTAATTTAAGCTACGATTATTAATTGCAATTAATCGACGAAAAAGAAAAATAATCGATTAATCAAATGATTAATTTTTGTTATAGTTTTTTAAAATATTGTGTAATGCAATGCCAATGTATAGCAAAAAAAATTAAGAACAATAATAAAACAATAAAAAATATAAATACAGTGGCTCACAACTTAAAGTATGCAGGTCAAATTTTGACATTTAAGGCTTATTTGAGCCGTTATCGTTAACATATTTTCATCAATGGAAAGGACATTTAAATTCCCTTTGAATGACACAAAACTTTCTTTAACCCATTAAGTACCCTTCAAATTTATGTAAAAATATACTTTTTCAACCTTATTAAAATATATTTTTGCTAGTATTTTTTTTTTTGAATAAAATCTCCATGTGTGTTTCCCTGAAAAAATGTTGGCAACGACGCGATTATTTGATCGAATAATCGCTAAGTGTTTCAATTAACCGCAACACATTTTACGATACAATTAAATCGCCAATGGAAGCATAATAATCGATTATTGTGTATCATATGATTAATCGTGCCATCCCTTGTTATGATTAAAAAAAACACTGATATATCGATAAGTATTAGTTGCGATATTTTGCGGTCGATAACATCAATATTATTTCAAA
>JBAMBJ010001315.1:0-10656 GCA_037043495.1 Drosophila recens | reverse complement strand
GTAAAAAAGTCTAGTGACGAAAACATTTTCATGCCCCAAAATTTCTTGATATCCAATTTTGTGACGAATAATATTAAGTTTTACATATAAATTATTTTAAGCAAAATTTTTGCATTCGGCAACTGCGCAAAACAGTGAGTGAGTTTTATTTGGTATGAAGAATTGATACATTTTAGCGCAATGTGCCGAGTGCCAAAATTTTGCTTAAAATAATTTATATGTAAAACTTAATATTATTCGTCACAAAATTGGATATCAGAAATTTTGGGGCATGAAAATGTTTTCGTCACTAGACTTTTACCTCGTATATATGTATATGTGTGTGTTTGTGTGTCCACTTTGTTGGCAAGTTGGACTCTTGATGATTTTCTTTTGCTTCTTCCTTTTTACCTACAATTTCCACTTGCAGCAGCATAAGCTGAGATTTATCCAGTACTTGAAGTGCCTTTTCCTATAAATAGCTCAACAAGTAAATTTAAAAACTTGTTATATTCATAATTAATTAAAGTTAAATGAAAAAACTTGAGGCAAGATTTTATAATTATTAACTTTAAAATTCGATATAAAATTGATAATAATAAATATGGAAAATTATTCAAATCGATTTTTTAATTTTATTAAATACTTAAAATAAGATATTTATCAAATAATATTTGCATATATAAATTGTATTAAATTACAAATATGTAATATTACACCTTAAGCTTAAAAATTAAAAAAGAGAGAGAAATTTGCTAAATTGCTTGCTATTTTTTAAAATTTTTTGAAAATTGCTAAAATGGCACTTTTTGTATGAAAATGAGGAAAAAGTAGGTAAAAGGGGTTAAAATACTAATTTCTAGGATTTTCAAAAATTTTTAAAAAAATACTAGCAAAAATTTTTATGAAATTTTTAGAATTGTTTGAAAAATTTTTTTGAATCAAAATATTTTTTGTAAAAAATCTAGGAAAAAAGTAGAAAAAAAGTACAAAAGTTCTGAATTTTCCATGGGTACTTAATGGGTTAAAGAAATCTTTGTGTCATTTTAACGGAAATTAAATAATAAGATTATTTTAAGAAATCTGCATCAAATCTTTTGCGTTAAAAGTATATTTTTTTGAATAACTTCATCCACATATACTTATGTCCCTGGGATAATAATAATAATAATAATATTTAAATAAAGTAAAGCTTCAGTAATAGATAGCACAGAAATCAGCATGTGAAGTAGCTAAATACAATTTAGACATTGTGGCAATAAATCCGATAATAAGGAAAAACTTAAATCATACTCAGGATAAGATAGATAATATTCATTGAAACTCGTTACCCGTTAACCGCATTGCAATGTAAAATGCTCGCATTACATTATAAATTGCTTTTCTAAGAATATAACGCATACGCATATTACGCATACGACCCATCGCTCAACATTATTGCCTTGAATAGAGATGAAGATGAAAATAGAGGAGATGGAGACGACAGGAGACAACAGCAGGAGGCGCTCTTTGAATCAAGTTTCATTTTGATGGAATCTGTTGAGAGGACACAATGAGAAATGAGGAAGATCAAGAGGAAATGGAAGTGGAAGAGGAAGCATTCTTTCGCCCCCTTCCATTTGTTGTTGACCTTTTTCCGTTTTGAAGTCGCTGCTTGTTGCATTTGACAGGGACAATTTCATTGAGGCTGCACTAGACGTGGTCCGAATTCCGGATGCACAGCTTGTCACTGCATTTGAAAATGTATTTTACATTCCCTCTACGAATTTCCTCAGAATAATGTACACAATATATGTATATATATATAAATATATAATAAAAAAAATGAGGAAAAGAAAATTATGGACTATGTAATATAAAAGTGAATATTGGCAAATCAAAATAAGAAATCGTTTTATAAGGAAATTCAAATTGGGAACAATTCATTGGGAGCACAATAATTGGCAAAATACGAAATCAAAACTATTATTAAGCAGAGATTAAAACCCTAACCGAAACCGTAACCTTTAACCGGTAAAAACCGATTGAAATTTAAAACCGTAACTGAAACCGGAACCGAAAAAAAATATTTTCATTTGACCGATACCTTAACACCGAATCTCTGTAAACCGAAATAACCGTTTAGTAACCGCTTCATTTATAAGGGTTAATTTCGATTTTTAATAAATAATATATGTATGCATTATAAAAATTAAAAAAAAGTTGTTTTTCTGATTGTTATTCGAAAATTGGAAATGAGAGTTATGGTGTAATTTTTAAATAAAATTTTAAAAGCATGTTTTATTTTCAATTTTTAATATACAAATTTAAAAAACAAGTTAAAAATAATTTTCAACGAAAAATTTTGAACTGTTTATATTTGTTCCGACTCATAAGTCTGGTTTGCGATCTCTGATATTTTGTTAGTTAGTTAAATTTGAAGACTTGACTTACAATAGCTGTTATAGTAAAAGAAAAAGTGTACTTATTAATTTGGCCAGTAGTGTATATTAATATTAATTTAATTTAACAAGAGTACTTTCTAAATATGAGCATCGTTATAAATTATAAAAATAGTAGATATTAGTGTTTTTCACGTCATGTTTTATATATTTTATATTTGTGTACATATTTTATATTTTTATCAAACAAAAATATATATACATATTTATGTACGATCCATTATTTGGAGCAGCGGTGGACACGAAATCTAAATTCGGGAGCACAACAATAACAACTATAACAACATGAACAGCGAGTCTTTTGTGCGACTTTACGGCGCCAAACAAGCAGAAAAATAGTTGGGAGCAGTCGCTGCTCCCGGAGCCACTGCGTGCCCACCTCTGTTTTGGAGTGTGGAAGCTCTCAGTTGATGTTATATAACATGCTCGCCCACTGTTGCAGGCAACATCACACACACACATATATATATGCATATGTACATACTATATACATAATATATATGTATTTGTTGATGTGTTTATATGTAGATACAGCGTCATATCCTGGCAGGATATCCGCATGGCCTTTAGCGGGCTGCGTAGGCCGCGGCAAAAAACTTGTTGCAAATATCGATTGTTAGGCTTGTGGTTGCTGCAAAGACACTCACAGCACAGATAGGCTGATGACGGGGGAAAGAGGAGGGGAGGGGATGGTGGTAAGAGGAAGGCAAGTTAAAGGGAATTGGAGGGAAGCTGAAAGGCATTTCAATTTGCGCTTATCATGGCCGTTGGCATTGAGCGTACTCGACTTTTAACTTGTTTTTCGTTCTGTTTTTTTTTCCCAACTATACCCTGTAAATATGCAGCCAATGGGTGAGGTAGTAGGCTTGTTCGCCTGAGGCTGCTCATGCCATTTTAAGGCAGGGCCCCCAGTCCCCTATAGTCTCAACGGCATAAATTATTTGCGATCTTACAAAATATTTTTTCCATATGTTTTTAAGACTTTGCTTATTAAGTTTTCGAGCACTTTAAGTATAAATTTACAAATTTTAAATGTGTAAATAAATTATAGCAACCTAAAATTAAGGAAATTGTTGTAAAATATTTTGATTTTTTGTGTAATGATTATATTTGAAGATAATACTACTAGCAATACAAAAATATGGGTTCTTATAATCGACATTTGTCCCATATTTTTAGGAACTTATGGTGCTTGAATCATTTTTTTGGGGTCACAAAATTCTCAAATTTGTCTTGAAACTAAGAATTTTTGTCTAAAAATGCTAAACATTAACAAAATTTCTAAAAAATTAAAAAAACTACTTGATTGTAAGACGTCATATATTTATTATAAAAAAGAAAATCTTATATGTACTTTAATAATGAAAAAATGAGTAAAAAAATAAATGAAAAAGAGAATTTTTTGGTGTGAGAAATGGGAAAAATATGTATATTAAAATATAGTTATATAAAAGCTGTTTACTTAATTGTTAGATGTCATGTATTTCTTTAATTAAAAAAAAAGTTCTTGTTTTGAAATCATTAATTTTATTTATTTTTTATTACTTTACACTCCTTTTTAAAATGTTTTATTTAATGTTTGTATAATTAAAAATGTACTTTTATTAGGAATTGTTAAGGTAACAAATCAATGTATTTAAATCAGCGGTGGGCACGAAATCTGAATTCGGGAGCATTCGCTAGCTCCCGGAGCCCATGCGTGCCCACCGCTAATTTAAATAATAGAAAAATAAGTATATGAAATGGGAAAAGGCAATTTTTATGGTGTGGAAAATGGGGAAAAGATGTATATTAAAAAATTGTCATATTTAAGACCTGTTTACAGGGTATTTATTTGTCAGGCAGCTCAAACTGTTGCTTGTCAAGTGCTTATATATTTTCCATCATATTTCTCTTGCCCGCTGGGAAGCCTCTCGAATCTCAATGCTACTTGCGTCTTTCATTTGCAAAAATGAGAAAAAAAAGCCGCAGAACGAATAATAAGGGCTTCCAGTTCATTGGCGTCCACTCAAGTATGAAACCAATTAAACCAATGCTTTCTTCTCTTGCTCTTTCTCTATCTCTTTTCTTCTCTCTCTCTCTCTCTCTGATGATTTTAGGTCAAGTTCAAAGTACCATTGCCACCGGGTGTCAGCTCCACAACGCTGCTGCCGAAACTCATACGCACCAAGGATGTAAAGCAGCTGCAGGATGGCAATGCACAGCCCACAAAGCCCAAGTTAACGGTATGACAATACACAAATTTTAGTTTCAAATTTAAAATTCTGTTAAAGGCTACGCCTTCTCTCAATCAATTGAGCTCTGAGCCAAGCATTTCCGTTTAGAGTCACTAAAACCCTGCCAGACCTGTACCATAACTGCTTTTGTAAAATCTTGCCCTGCCACGAAAGTGCTTTAAGTAGCATGCGGCGTGCATAAATAAACTTGTGTATTTACCAAAAAAAAAAAAACTAATCAAATTTAAAATACATTTAGAATACATCACAGTTCGCAAATAAGAGTCAACACATAAGTATTTTAAAAACAGTCTGCTCACATTAAAAAAGAAAAGAGAAAAACTTCAATTCAACATTAATTAGAACCATACCTGTTAAATTTCGATTAGAATTCCTAATCTATCAGATTATTTTTGGAAATAATCGTAGTGACTATATTCACTGTTGAAAAATTGGTGATTATTTAATGATTACGATCACAAAAAATCAGAAATAATCTAAAATTATTACAATTTAAAAAAAAAATCAGAAAAACTCAAAAATAATCTTTCTGATTATTTGGGATTATTTTAAATTTTTTCTGATTATTTTGGCTACTTTGATTGTGAAAGTTTAAAATAATTTGATTTTTACTAAATAGTCATAAATATTCATAAATATTCAAAAATACTCAGAAATAATCAGAAAAAATCAAAAGTAATCCGAAATAATTAGAAAGATTATTTTTGATTATTTTTTATTTTTTCTGGTTATTTTTGAATAATTGTAATAATTTTAGATTATTTTTGATTTTTGTGATCGTAATCAAAAATAATCGAAAATAATCGTAATTTAATCATTAGCTCGACTTTAAAACGAAAATAATCTAATTACTAATGATAATGATTACTAATCGTTATTTAACAGGTATGATTAGAACACATTACATGTCCCTAATTACAGGCAATATTAATTTTCAAAGCTGTCAAATTTAAATTTTAAATGAAAAATGCCTGGGCAGTAACAATTTTATTTAAAGCCGCGTCACACGACCGTTTTTTCACCGACACTTTTTGGACGTCGGTGAATTTTTTCATTCACACAATTCGCATCGGTGTTCACTCCAAAATCCCTTTGGCTTGTGTTTTCACACCAACACAAAGTGTCGGTAAAAAATCACAAAACATAAATACTCATAAAGAGCATAGCGATATAATTAGAAAGAAAAATTACTTATCAACATATTAAATTATTGTACTCATCTATAGAAATGTCTCAACACCCTCGATCTGACCTCATTGGGCATTGGATCCTGCTGCGGTACCGGCATGTACCTTGTTGCCGGCATGGTGGCCCAGAGAATGGCAGGACCCGGTGTGGTTATTAGTTTTATTATAGCTGCGATCGCGAGTATTTTCTCAGGTAAGTAATATTAAAAAAACAAAAAAAAAAAAATGATAAAAAGACATAGTAAATTAGCGAGAATGGAAAATCTGAAACGATTACAATGCAGAATGCTTTCTTGAACATACAGGGGTGGTCAAAAGTATTTACACAACACTTAAAGTTAATTGTACTCGTAATTTGAGCTTACTTCATGTAAAGTTTGGTATCAATGGAAAGGTCTTTTGAATTCCTTTCAAATGATACAAAATCCGTTTAATCCGTTAAGTACCCACTGATAAATTTGAGTTTTTGTAAAAGTCCATTTTTTTGACTTTTTTCTGGGTCTCAAACAAAATGTTTTGATGCAAAAACATTCTTAAAACAATTTGGAGTGACTGCAAAAAAATTTTAAAAAATCTCTTCTAGTATTTTTAATTTTTTGAAAACTGCAAAAAAGGGACTTTTTGCACGAAAATGAGGAAAAAGTGCCTTTTTGGCAGTTTTCAAAAATTATTAAAAATACTAGCAAAAAGATTTTTTTAAAATTTTTTTTGCAGTCACTATTTAAATTGTTTGAAAAAACTTTTTGCATCAAAACATTTTTTGTTTGAGACCCAGAAAAAAAGTCAAAAAAAATTGACTTTTACAAAAACTTAAATTTATCAGTGGGTACTTAATGGGTTAAGGAAACTTTTGTATCATTTGAAAGGAATTCAAGAGACCTTTCCATTGATACCAAACTTTAGCTGAAGTAATTTCAAATTACGAGTAGATTTAACGTTAAGTGTTGTGTAAATACTTTTGACCACCTCTGTATTTTGGCCTTAAAATGTATTTAACATTTTAACATTTTTAATTTGTAAACCAAAAAACTTGTGTCACTTACAAATTCATATTTTTGAATTTTATTCAACTTCTTTTGTCTTAAATTGTATCAAACAATTGTATCAACGACTTTTCGAAAAATCGCTAGCTTAGCGGGAAATAGCTAAAACCCGCTAAAATTAATACCCCACAGTACTCAAACAATACAAGCTACAGATATGATCTATATGCCATTGGAAAGGGCAATGCTTCAGGCGATATAAGACAAATTTACATCTGAAGTCACAATAAAATATGTTACATGTTATAGTCGAGCGGTGGGCACCAAATCTGAATTCGAGAGCACTACAACAACATCAACAACAACAACCCCATTAGAATCTACCTAAGTTGGGAGCAGCCGCTACTCCCGGAGCCACTGCGTGCCCACCGCTGTTATAGTTACTAGAATTCCGCGCAATTGAATATCAGAAATTTTGAGGCATGAAAATGTTTTCGTCACTAGACTTTAAACTCTTAAAAGGTTTTTTTTTAGTCAAACAACACTTTAAATTTTATTCTAAGATTTTTTTTTTGTTTTTCGTTTTTTTGTAAAAAGTGTCAAGTTTCAAATTTATGTATAATCGTTTTCCTCTGAGTCTTGCTTATACGTTTTTCTTGTTTTTTCCCACCTAGGCGCTTGCTATGCGGAGTTTGGCGTTCGTGTGCCACACACATCCGGCTCAGCCTATATGTATTCATATGTGGCAGTTGGAGAATTTGTAGCTTTTATAATTGGTTGGAACATGATATTGGAATATCTAATAGGTAAGTGCTTAGCAAGATGTTAAAGCCTTAGGCTAAACTCATTTAGTGGCTTTTTTCTTGGATTATCATTATTATTATAATTATTATGTGTTTCGTTTTTATAGGAACAAGTGCCTGTGCCTGTGCGTTAAGTTCAAGTTTTGATTCGTTGACTGGCAATGCGATTGCGAATGCGATGAGCGAGTCAATTGGCACGATATTCGGTGAGTTAATGCAGAGTAATGCTGATTTCAGACTTTCAGACTGATTTCATACTTTTGTAGCCTGAATTTAAGAATTTCAGAATTGAATTCGGGATTGAAGAAATCAAGTATTTTATATTTTGTTTAAGAAAATCCGAGATTACTTGATTAATTGATTAAAGAAATTATTGAATCGAATGTTCTGTTTTCTAGGCAAACCACCTGATTTTATTGCCTTTGGCATAACGCTGATGATGACCTGCGTTTTGGCGATGGGTGCCAGTAAATCTGTTATTTTTAATCACACTCTAAATGCCATCAATCTGGCGACGTGGGTATTTGTTATGGCCGCTGGTCTCTTCTATGTCGATACCAAAACGTGGTCGGAGCATCAGGGATTTCTGCCCTACGGCTGGAGTGGTGTAAGTACTTATTTTTCCATCTACAATTTCCATTTTCATATTCGATATTCCCATTTCTTCTACTTACTTTTAGGTCTTTTCGGGTGCTGCCACATGTTTCTATGCATTTATTGGTTTCGATATTATCGCAACCACCGGCGAGGAGGCTCACAATCCCCAAAAGAGCATACCGAAGGCCATCGTCGGTTCCCTCGTCGTTGTCCTCATCGCCTATGTCACCGTTAGTCTAGTCCTTACTTTAGTCGGTGAGTAGTTAAAACCGCAGCTTAATTAAATATTTAATAACTTATTATTGTATATTTATGATGTCTTGCAGTACCATATGATCACATCAATGTTGGAGCCGCACTTGTCCAGATGTGGTCCTATGTCAATGCGCCCAAGTGTCGAGCTGTGGTTGCCGTCGGAGCCACCGCTGGGCTCTCCGTGGCCATGTTCGGTTCCATGTTTCCCATGCCGCGTGTCATATATGCGATGGCCCAAGATGGTTTAATCTTCCGGTGAGTCGAGTTCTTTTTGTATTCTACGGTGGCTCACAGCTTAAAGTATGCACCCTTATTTTTGCTTTAACTGCTATGTAAGTCAAGTTATAAAAAAATATATTTGGAAAGGTCGTTTGAATTCCGATTGAATGTTGCAAAAATTTCCTTAACCCATTAGGTACCCTTCGAAAATTTCGAATTTATGTAAAAGTCACTTTTCAAAACTTTTTTCCTCGATTTAAAAAAAAAAATAATTTTGATGCAAAAATGTTCTTGAAACAATTCTAAAAGAAACTAAAAGTATGTTTTATTTTTAAAATTGGCTTAAATTACTTATCATATTATATATATGTATATACAGCTGCGGTCACAAAAATAGTAGTGCCTGCAATGAACTTACAAAAGCTCAAAATTTAAAGACTTTTAATTTATCCAAATTTTTTATTTAATTTTTTTAAGATACGTTATTATATTGTAAATCCATCTGAGAAATCAAAGATAGTGAACAGTTATTATTTTTCGACTTAGGAATTTTTTTCTTGTAATAGTCTGAAAAATGGGCGGTCAAAATAATAGTAGTGAATGCATTAAAAGTGGAAAAAAAGGATATTAAGCAGGAAAGGCACTTGATTTGATATTTATAATTGTTATTTGATAATTTTCTATAAATTGTATAAAAAATATTTTGCTTAGAGTTGTTACAATGGGGCGTGGCAAGCATTGCACTCCAGAAAAGCGTGCTCCTATAAAAAATTTATTTCAAAAAGGATAACGTTTAAGGAAGTGGAAAAATTTGATTAGATGATTGCCAACCATAATCAGAAACGCCATTAAGTAGTCGCCAAAATAGGATAAATGTGGAAGACCTCGATCCATGTCCAAAAGACAAGTGACAAAAGTAGTGAGGTTTTTGAAACGCGACCCTTTTGCTCCTGCAGCACTTAAAAAAAGGACTTTGGTATGGACCAAAGTGTGTAAAACATTCTTAGATGTTTGCGAAATAATAATCTGGCAGAAAGAAGCCCGTGAAAAATTCCGTTATTGAAAAAAATACCTGCCCAAAAGCGATTTCGATTTGCTAAGGATCATCTGAATTGACCCTAGAGAAATAAAGAAACCTCTAGTGGTCGGATGTGTCCAAAATTATTTTTATTACTGGTCGAGGATCTCGACAACATGTAAGGTATCCGTTAAAGTCCGAATATCAGCCCAGATTCACCTGCAGGACTATCAAACATTGTAGTATGAGAATAATAACCTGGGCGCATTTTCACATTATTGGGTCCAACCCATATAATGGATCATAACCATAATGGAAAGGCACGAACAAGTGAAAATTCTGCAGGACACTATGCTACCGTATTTTTCAGATGATATGCCGATAATTTGGAGGTTCCAACAGGACATAGCCCCAAGGCATATCAGCAAATCTTCGAAAGAATGGTTCGCATAGAAAAAGTTAATGTAGTGGAGTGGTCACCACGGTCCCCCGATCTGAATCCCATTGAAAATTTGTGAGTCCGATATGAAGAAGGATATTGCCAAGCATCAACCAACAAATAATATTCATCTTTGGAAGATCGCTAGGAGCGCCTGGAGCTCAATACAAACAGAACGATGTAAAAGCCATGATCCGTCGTTGTAAGGCGGTAATTCAAGATAAGGGCTTCACAACAAATTACTAAATTTGTTAATTATTAAGTGAATTTCACATATCTAACCTTTTAAATAAAAAAAGGGGGTTTTGGATCGTTTTCATCATTAAAATTTTTGAATATGTTCATCACTACTATTATTTTGACCGCCCATTTTTCAGGCTATTGCAAGAAAAAATTCCTAAGTCGAAAAATAATAACTGTTCACTATCTTTGATTTCTCAGATAGATTAACAATATATTAACGTATCTTAAAAAAATTATATGAAAAATTTGGATAAA
>JBAMBJ010001314.1:0-176934 GCA_037043495.1 Drosophila recens | reverse complement strand
ATGTGCGTGCGTGTGTGTGCCTGCGAGGGTAACTCGAACAGCACCTGGAAAGGAGGCAATCAAATGAGAAGTAGCAGTTTGACAGGGACTGGGCAGCTTATGAATAATTTGGGCCAAGAAAACTTTTTGCTTGCGACGGGGAAATCAATAAATTTTTGAACATGCTTTGGATATGTTGTAATGAATTATGGACACGCATCTTGGGCAACTGCCAAGTGAGTGTGTGTCAGACAAGTGTGTGTAAGTGAGAGTGTAAGTGTAAGTGAGAGTGTGAGTGAGAGTGTGAGTGTAAGTGAAAGTGAGTGTAAGTGTGATAATTACCAGCATCATCCAATAGAATATTATCTGGCTTGATGTCTCTGTGGATCACACGCTGTGTTTGAAGGTACTCCAGGGCACTGCCCAGCTCGCACACTAATAAGGCCACACTCTGCTCCGAGAACTCCACCTGCCAAAGTGGGGTAAGTATACCAAAAGAGGTAAGAGAAATGGCTAAGAGTTGTCAGACTTACGCGATTCTGTAAATGGTATCTTAAATCACCGCCCGTCAACAGGTCGCACACCATGAATAAATCCTCCTCATCTGTTGGAAAAAGAAATATATATGAAAGGTAAAAAGTGAAGCAAGCTAAGAAAGCTACAGTCGAGGTGCTCGACTGTCAAATGCCCAGCACAAACATAATTTTATAAAAGTAAATAAAATTACAAAATTACAAAATTACAGTGGAGCAGGATATTAGCAACTTTACCAGATTAAATTTTAATTCACTTAAGCATGATTTTTAACAAAAAAAGAGAAAAGTCTAAGAATCAAATTAAAATTATTTTTTTGTATACTAGTTATTGCATAAGGAGTTATTTAAATGTTAAAATTTTGAATTTTCGAAGAAGATAAATATTAAAATCTTGACACTAAAATTTAATGAAAGAAAATTTTTTAAATTTGAATGCATTAAATTAGAGATCCAAACCAAGATCAAAATAATATTACGCTTAGAAATCAGATGATTTTTGGTGAAGTTATAAAAGTTTAAAGTTCAACTTGTCACAAACTCATAACACCTGTCAACCCCCTTGGTTACTGGGCTCAAAAGATATAAGCAGAAGAAGCACAGGAAAGATGGTTACAAGAGAAGTACAAGTGAATGGTCTGAATGGCATCAAAAGAAATGCACATAGTTAATTTGCATTTTGATTGGCAATCAACTTGAGGTGGCTTCATTCATCCCACTCCCACTTCCATTAAACGCATCACTTTCAAGCCAGGTAGCTACTCCATTTGCATATGTATGTGTGGAGTGCGGATTTTCGGAATGTGAAATGTGAAATGTGCGGACACTTACCCTGAAACGAGAACCATAAATTGACAAGAAACGGATGCTCCAGCGAGGAGAGCAGCTCCACCTCCTTGATCACGCCGCCCAAGGCGCCGCGGGACTCGCAAACCGAGCGACTCACATATTTCATGGCATACAGGGTGCCGCTGTCCCGTTTCTGTACGATGCACACCTGCAAGGATTTACAAGGATCAGCAAGACTTATCAAAGGACAATACTAGGTAACAACCAAAAAGAACAAAGATGTAAAAAAATTATTTTAAATTTTTTGTTTTTTTGAGTACAAAAAAAAAAACAATTTTAAAAATATATATTTTTCGATTTAAAAGAAAAATTCTGAAAGAGATTTTTCTGTGATTAGATTTTCTATATTTTAAAATCTGTTACTTTTTTTTTTAATATCTTTCCTTTGAAATGCTAACATTTTTGATTATGACTTGGGAATTATACCACGAAATTTGAAAAAACTTTACATTCTTGAAACCTGAAAGCTGTTTATCAAACCTATTATTACAAAATAATACTACTTATAAACAGCTTAAAATTCTAGCTATTAGTATTGTAATTACTTTAATTAGGTTTTAAAAAATTATGGTTCTCAATTTTAAAATTTTGATAACATTATTTAGTAAACGGCATTGTTCTAATATTTTGAAACTGCATTAACAAGATGGTTAATTTTTAAAAAAATCTCCCATCAACCAATCACAAAAAAGTTTTAAAAATGTTTATCTTTTTCATATTATTGCGCAACTTTAATTAATATAAAAAAATATATTTTTTAAAAAAAGTTAAGAGCTTACCTTTCCAAAGCTGCCCTTGCCAATGGCTCGCAGTATTTGAAAGTGATCAAAATTGACTGGAAAAATAGAAAAAAGTATTAAATAAAAATATGTTCTTGAGATCATCTTTCTTTCATCTCCCTGCCTCCCACTCCTTCAATTCCGTCACCAGCTTAGCTGATTTAATTGACAGCTGTTTGTCTTGGCAGCTTTGCTCAGTATTTTCCTGTTGATCATGGTCTGTTTGAGCTGCTCTTGTTTCCGTCGACAGATGAAAAACGGAGGCAGTGCATCAACCTGGAGCATCTGGAGCTTGGGAAATCTGTGCCTGACCAGCACTTCAAACTTCTCGCTGTCCATATAGTTGAGCCTGAGGATGCTCAACTCTTGCCAGCAGTTTTTTAGCAGGAACTCAAAGTCCTCCTTGCTCAGCGGCACCTGGAGCAGATTCAGCTCGATCCGCGTCAAGTGACGTCGCCAGAGGCTGCCCAGCAGCGAATAACATCGCTCGTCGCACTCCAGCATCGCGAGCTGATCGGGCAGCCTCAAGTAGGACAAAATCTGCAGCAGGCACAGCTCATCCAGATGCTCCATGGCATCCCACAAACTATAGATGGTGTCTATTTAGTGTTTGATATTTGAACTTCTAACCCAAATGCTACTCAGTTCCTGTTTCCATTTTCGGTTAAGGACTCCACTTCAAAAAATAAGTTTACTTATTTCTCAGTCTTAAACATATTTGCATTATAAAAAACTTACTACATTTGTTGCCAATTTTTAGAACAGTCTTTTCCACTATTTACAAAAATACCTCAGTTTATTATTTGAAGATATTTTTTCTTTCCCCAGCTGCATTAATGTTACAATATTTATCTTGATTTTTTACATATTTTCCCACATGAAAAATTTTGTTAAAAAAATTTGAAAGTTAAGCTAATCAGAAGATAATTTTTAAAGTTTAAGTTAAAATATATATATAAAATAATAAAAGTAGATATCTTAGAATAATAAAAATTTAATTATTAATTTAAACTTTATAATTTGCTTCAAAAATAGGAGATAAAATTAATTTAAATAAAATAAATCAAAATCTTTTTATTTTTATCAAATATGCTTTATTTATGTTAGTTTAAAAAACTAAAATTAAAATAAATAAATTATTTAAATTTTATAATCTCATAACTCTTATTTAAAAAAAAACTTCCTATCACTGCACATTGGGCCAGAATCCCTTTTTTTGGCATAAAGTCTAATTGTAAAGCTAAAGACTTGAAATTTTGCATGAACCTTACTTAGACAAATTTAGAATTTTGGATTTATTTTTTTTTTGATTTGGACCACGCCTTCGTCTCCCCCTCCCCATTTGACTATGAGAAATATGTGTAATATACTTTTATAAAATCCAAAAGTAAAGATGGGGACTTGAAATCTGGCATGAATCTTAGTTAGACTGAAGTCGAATTTATAATATTTTTTGTTTTTTAGTTGGACTTTGTCTTTACCCCCCTCTTTTTTCCTACTCATTAAAAAAGTAAAAATTATTTTATAAACTTAAAAATAAAGGAAAATATTTTATTCTTCGCATGTTTGCTAATCATGCAAAAGTAGAATTTACAATTTTTCTAGTTTTTTAATTTGACCATGCTTTAACCCCCCTCCTCATCTGAATACGGAAAAAAATCAGATTTTCTAGCAAAAAAGCACAGTTTCAACATGTGTTTTTAAAGAGAATAAGCAAAATTGTGCAAAAAGTATTAATGACAAGTTTAAGATCACAGTTAAGAGTAAACATTTGCATAATTACTTTTTGGCAGAAAGTGGCAGAAATTAGGTTTTTACTCCACGGTACACGAGCACTTCGGTTAGTTTTTTTTCTAAAATTAGACATAACATAGACAATTCACAACTACAACATGGAACATATATTTCGAATAACTTAACAATAATTGTATTTGGCATACATTGACCTTTATTTTCCATATTTTCAACAAAGATTTGGACAGTTGGGTCGTCACAGCAGAAGCGCAAAGTTGAGTAAAAGCATCCCGCCAATTTCGGCTGAAAGTCCGCTGACAAAACATCTGACTTTGCTAGCGCGGCAAATTTACAACGTTGCCACCTAAAATTTTTTTTTAATTGATTCGATATACCTAATGTATGCCCTTTCCATATATTAAGTCAAATTCAAGATATATTTGAAAAAAAATTTCGACTTTATGCCAAAAAAAGGGGATTCTGGCCCAATGTGCACGGTACACGAGCACTTCGGTTAGTTTTTTTTCTAAAATTAGACATAACATAGACAATTCACAACTACAACATGGAACATATATTTCGAATAACTTAACAATAATTGTATTTGGCATACATTGACCTTTATTTTCCATATTTTCAACAAAGATTTGGACAGTTGGGTCGTCACAGCAGAAGCGCAAAGTTGAGTAAAAGCATCCCGCCAATTTCGGCTGAAAGTCCGCTGACAAAACATCTGACTTTGCTAGCGCGGCAAATTTACAACGTTGCCACCTAAAATTTTTTTTTAATTGATTCGATATACCTAATGTATGCCCTTTCCATATATTAAGTCAAATTCAAGATATATTTGAAAAAAAATTTCGACTTTATGCCAAAAAAAAGGAATTCTGGCCCAATGTGCACTGCTATGAAATTTTATAAGCATTTATAGAACAATTAAATATCATTTAATTGGATAAATGTTTATTTATCAATGTACATTTCATAGTGAAAAGACTTGCAGCCAGATAAATGGATAAGTGACAAAATGCTGAGCAACGTAAACACAGCCACTATTGACCCATCTGACCCACCTGAGCCATCTGAGCCGCTTGACACGCACCTGAGAGACACTTCAACTTGCACTTCCACTTCAACTCACCGTCATCATCCTGGAGCAGACTTGTGTCGGATCTGCTCGACGAGTTGGCGCCCATTTTGCAGCTACATTAATGTGACGCCTTGCGGGCGCTTTTATTGGCTATTTACTGTAGTTGTTGTTGTTGTTGTTGATTTGTTGCTTGTCGTATCCGTTTCCGTCTCTCTGTCTCCTGCCGCACCTTTCCCTCACTCACTCTCACTTCCTCTCTCTCTCTCTCTCTTTCTGTCTCTGTTTCACTTTTTCTCGTGTCGCTTGTGGCAATTTGATTGAATCCAATTGATTTGCTGTCGTGTTCTATGCCCCACAGACTGTGTGCGGACTCTTGATTGACGTCTGTTTCACTCGACTAGCTTCTGTTGTTGTTGTCTTCGTTGCTGTTGATGTTGTTGTTGTTGCATATGTGGTAGTTGTTGTTGAAGTTGTTCTTGCTGTTTATGTTATGATAACTCATTGTGAAGCACCTAAAAGAGAGCCAACAGTTGTGATGTTAAAGTAAACACTCCATATCTAAATATATTATCGAAGAGCTTAATAAAAAGTTATAAGTAGGCAACTTAAGAAGAATATATTATAAATAGGTACATATTAGACCAAGAATAGTCTACAGTCATGTTTCGAAATATGATATAACCGTTAATTTTATCCCTTAGTTTTAATCTATAAAAAGTACTGCGTGCTTTTAGGCGCTGCTTTGAGCTCAAAGCTGAAAACAGTCATATCTATAGAAAATTACAAAAGAGACTGTTCAACCCCAAAAAGATCGTTCTATCTTAAAAATTGTGTGTGTGTTTTTTTTTGTAATTTGCGGAGTAGAAGAAGCGTGTACAATTTTTAAAAACACTGATACCAGAGTGGGTATTATGTTATTTTAACGCTTTGTAGTGGTCGCTTGTCGGTTGAAATTTTTAGAACAGCCTGAAAGTATGCAATAGTTTTTTTTGTATCTGTATCGCGGGTATGCAGTACTTTTGCACCGACCACAGCTTTAGATACGTCACAAATAGCATAATTAGATACGTCACAAATTCATAACCTTAATGTATTATATTTATTGAATTTACGTCTATACTTATTATTATTAAATTTTTGTAGTTTATTCTATGTATTTAGCATGCCGTTCTTATATGTATTTTAATGTTAAATGTACTTTGTTTGTTATGTAGAATTGTTAGCGCCATCTAGGGGTGAGGTTCATATTGGGCACAAAACAAATTGAAGATAAATGTATCCAAAAATGAACTTCAAAGATTTGACAGACCCTTGTGAATGTCAAGGATAGGAGAAAAGAGATTTCCGGAAAATAAGATTTCTTCTAGGCCCAACCATTTCTTCTCCTCATGGTCGTCAATCAGACAAGTTGTGCGTGATTAAGCTCCGCTTATTAATTAATTTTAATTAAAAAAATTTAATAAAGATAAAGTGCAAAATAGTTAGTGTCATAAAGTGATTGCAGATTGCAAAAGCCTTTCTTGTGAGTATTAAATTTTTTTCTATTTAGTGGTTTTTGTTGATTCTGATTTGTCGTTTTTCATTGCATTTTAAGTGCACATTAATGGCCACATTGGCAGCTTAACAACAACAACGACCGGGAGAAACAAAAATTTATAAAATTCTCAACACAGTGCCTATTCCAATAAGGGTAAATATTTCATTTAAAATCCAGTCATTTTCTTCATTTTTTCATTAATGTTCGATTTTGGTTTTATTTCAATCTCAAAATCAGAGTCGGCACTTAGGCTTGAATATAAAGCCCTTTTCTTGTCTTAATGCAGCCACACATGTATAAAAGCTTTTACATGAGCTTTTAAACTCAGCAATCAAAACAGCTGATCGTCATTGTGGAGTGTTCTTGCGAAGCGATGCAAGCCCACAATTAGGAGTGGAATAATTTGTGGAAATCTGTGCAGATGCGGCCAACGGAGTATATACATTTGGCTTAAACTCGTTGTGCTCGGCGATCTGGCCCTGATTGTGTGTGCTGCTGTGCCATTTTCTCTGGGAACAACATACCTCAACATAACCCTATGGATGACGTCGCCTGTCCAATATGTTTATGTTTGTGAATGTCTTTTAGTGTAAAGTGATTGTTTCTTTTTGTTCAATTTTTGGGCCTTCAGCCACTACATGTTGAAACGCAAGATTTGTTAATTGTGAATTTGTGTATTTTTGAGCCAAAATATTGTATTGAAATTGAGTATATTAATTGTCAAGGTGGTATTATGTGAAATCAAAGAGAACCAATTAAGACAAATACCCCTGAAATTAATGTGATCAATTCAGTAGAATCAATTGGCATGAAGATGCATAGTTTGCGAGTACCATAATCATGGCTCAACATTAATGTTAAATAAATAAAATTTGGTTGTTTATATTTATATATTTTCTATATTAAGCATAAAAGCTTAAAGCTTATATGCGCTGTAGCAGTGAGCTTTTTGTCAGGCCACGCAAGCTCAGCTTAAATTCCACAGCTTTGCAGCAACACACACACACCCACACATATACCAGCTGAGAAAGATCTTTCTACGCGGGAAACATGCTGTAAGTGAGCTTTTGTTCTCTTTAATAATTTAATGCTGCTGCTGTAATCTATTGCGCGCAAAGCTTCTCTTTAGCGCGAGCATTTTTATTGCTGACCTTGCCGAGTCTCTCTTAAAGCTGCTTCACAGCTGTTTAATGCTTTTGCTTATGCAAACTTAAAGATAAATAATTTCAATCTCAAGCATTGCCAAAGACTTGAAATAGATTTTGTTTATATTGCCATATATTAAAATATTTTCAATGAATGGAAAATAATACAATATATATCGCAGTATAATTAAATAATTTGTATAATTAACTATTTATATTTATAGTAATTTTCGTATATTATATATATAATTAAACTTATTATATTTATATGTACGTATATTCATTTATAATCATAAATTAGTACTACCTATTTATACATATTTATACCCACAAATTATTGTCATCATTCGCCACAAATTTGCGAAGTGAATGTCGAATATGAATTTGTTCTGTTGTTAATAATTTTCCGCGTTATGAATATCGTCCCATATAATGTTAATTATTATTAAAATGTTTATAATGTTTTCTAGTTGCTAATTTGTCGTTATTTTGGAACCATGCAGCGTTTAGATGAGATAGGCTAGTTGACACAGGACTTCTTTTAGGGATCCTTATATTTCTTTGGCTCTTTAGGATCATGGTTGGGAGGGCGATTGCACAAGTTAAGTGCAAATGTAAAGAAGAAGTCCGTTGACGATTGTAGATCCCATTACTGTCTCTTTTGTTTCCTCTCTGGTATCCATGGCATCCTTTCTTTCCTTGTGATCCCATTCCTTGTTCTTTTCCTTTCCCCTTTTCAAAAACAGTACGCGAATTTTAATAAGAAATTATAACAAGGAGCGAAGCAACTTAACGTGAAGGTTAAAATAGAATACCCACACCCATCCGACCAGAAAGTAGCCGATAGCAAGCGCGTACTCCTTCGGTCCGTTAATACGAACATCCGCTTCATTGCCCGAAGATTTTCCTTCGTTACTCGTTACAGTTATAATTATTTTATTTGGCGCCCAGACGTGGAGCCAGGTTTAGCGTGCTTGTAAATCATGTAGATTTACAAATCGGAGCAACATGGTATTAAAAATATTATGATGCCCTAGGCTGACCTGACCTCGACTTAAAAAAATATTTGATAAAGTCAAACAACACCAAACAAGCGATGCATATACATGCATTTGCTTATGACTTTGATATCATTTTGTTCATATCCTTCTATCTTTTCCTCCCTTTCCTCTCATGTCCTTGTTTTGAATACTGAGATGTTGGATGCCTTAATAGTTTCAATATAACTTTAAGCCCCGTCTTACTAATATTCAAAACTCATGTGCTATTGTGAGTTGTTCTGGACCTATACTAGTTTCAAAATAGCTGTATAGCCGAACACTAAGAACACATAGTTACGATATTCCCTTTGCGTATACTGTCATGTGGAGTCTAAGCTGGAAACAGGTTTATTCGTGGATGTGAGCTACGACCTGCCGCTAGACAGAAACATAAATAGTAGATGCACAAAACTAGCCATGAAGTCCTCTTTTAATTCACTCTTTTAAAGTAATTTCAGCAATGCTAAAATTAATACTGCAGGCTATTGCCGGAAGAATATAGTTCCCTTTTGCTGGTGCGTTTCTCTTGTCTATATTTCTTTCCTGGAACAATAACTTCTGCACTAAGGTGTTGATTGATGCATTGTTAAAAATTGCATTTCAATTTCAAATGCTATCTCTTTAATTTCGTTGTTCGCAGCAAACAAACATTGTCGTGATCTTTGCGTGGGCACGAGTGTAAGTTAGTCTGTAAAACAACCACTCTCCGAATTTTGGTAGTAGCTTCAATATTCGCTGGAAACAAGTTAGTGGCTTAGAGCTACTAGTACTTGCCGCTATATTTGAAATTACTAATACTAAGATTTCCTATTGTTTTATTTTTCCCTTTCTTGATCTACATCGAATAGTAGTTGTCAACAAACTTTTTCTCGGATAAATGTTGTGTGGTTCCAAAAATTTGTTTATGATATATCGTTATATTTGTGAGTTCATTTTGTTTATTTATCGTGAGTGTATCTTGGTTATTTATCGTTTTCATCTTTCATATTAGTATATCGTACGTTTAGCCTTTAATAATAATACATTGAAACTATGCCGTTGAATAGAAGTAGTGACACTCCATATCAGAGACAAAGTAATGAAACTTTTTGTTGTGTATGCACAAAGGAAGTTGAATACCCTGCTCAACTTTTGACTACGAGCTGTAATCATTATTTTCACCACTCTTGCTTCAACACACGAACTGGAAACCGAAAAGTCTGTCCAGTGTGTAGAACTGCACTGAGTAAATCAACTTTGAGCTTGTCTGAAGAGATAGCTACTGCTCAGAGGTCGAGAGAACAAGGTAGATCGGTATCTATTACCAGATCAAGGGCACGAGCTCAGCAACAACAGCAACTTCAGACTGCAAGTCAGCAGAATAACTCAGAAATGAGTCAGCAGGATACACAAGGCGATTCAGCTGTGACTACAGATCCAGCTGCGTCTACTTCTGCAGCTCCAGTTGCAAGTTTACAACAAAGTATTGCGGAAGCCGTTTCAGCTGCGCTAGCTCAGCACACTCAATTATTAGCCCAGGCAATTGAAACAGGATTTCAAAGACTGACACTTCAAGCGTCAGTTCCTCCTACAGCTGATAGAGAGCAGTTTGCTAACAGGCAGTCTTCTCCAGCTAGACAACATCAATCTTTTGAGCAACTGTTCAGAGTGCCTAATAGAGAAGAAGCAGATATGCCAAATCGAACACCCAATACTCAGAACAGTCATTCATTTCCGCCAGAGTCCCAACAATCCCAGAATTTGCGCCCTGACAGGATAAGTCAGATAATTTCTAACTGGAAGTTGCGATTTTCAGGACATTCCTCAATAGCAGTCGATGATTTTTTGTACCGCGTCGAAGCTCTGACTAATCAAACGCTAGAGGGTAATTTTGAATTGCTAGCAAGGTATGCGAGCAATCTTTTCGAGGGTAGCGCTAGTGAGTGGTACTGGAGGTATCACAGAAGTGTGTCAGTTGTCCGATGGATTGATCTATGTATCGCTATCAGATCTCAGTTTGCAGATGGACGAACAGATCTAGAGATTCGAACAGCTATTTCACAACGAAAGCAAAAGCCGAGCGAAACATTTGACAACTTCTACGAAGGTATTGTTGCTCTAGCTGATAGGCTTGATCAGCCCATGACTGAACAGTCTTTGCTAGAAGCACTACGAGCGAATTTGTTGACTGAAATACAGCATGAGCTCTTGTATGTGCCAATCCACAACATCGTACAGTTACGACAATTTGTACGCAAGCGGGAGAGATTCTTGCAAAACTCTGTAAAGCCCACTCCTTCAAATAGACGTTTTATTCCACGACCACACGTTAGCGAAGTTTCTGTGCAATCAGAAATAGCCACAGAGTCAGAGAGCGAAGAAGCGGAAACGTTTGATGTGGAGGCAGTTTCTCTTTCCTGTTGGAATTGTGGCAAGCAAGGCCATCCCTATCAGGAATGCGAAGCAGAGCGCACTGTGTTCTGCTATGGTTGTGGCAAGCGCGACACTTACAAACCGTCGTGCCGCAGATGTGCCGTGTCAAAAAACGGGCAGACTCGTGCACCGTTGACAAGTGCACGCAAACAAGTTTCGAAAGCCACAAACACAGAGTAACTTGTGATAGATCAAGTTTACTCTCCAATAACCCAGACATGACCCAAATCCCAGCTATTCCTTTACACAATCGTGAGCAAATTCAACCTATTTCTTGTCCAGAAACTAACCCTAAAACTCGTGATCATAAGCGCAGAGATTCATTTCGAAATCAGTGCAAGGATATTCGCAAAGCAGTCCTATCGTCAGTAGTTGACAATTGCAATGATCTGCGACCGTATGCCAAAGTCACGATATTTGGCAGAAGTATCAGTGGATTAATGGACACTGGTGCTTCAATAAGCTGTGTAGGGGGAAACTTGGCGCAAGATTTGGCTCACACTCATAGTGATTTTAAGCCGATGCATGCATTTGTTCGCACTGCAGATGGAAAAGGCCAAAACATCGTTGGTAGAATTTCCACACCAGTTTGTTTTCGCGGTGAGACAAAACGATTATGCATGTATCTTGTACCGTCTTTAGCGCAAGAGTTGTATCTAGGCATCGATTTTTGGAGGAGTTTTAACTTATTGCCATTATTTTTAATGAACAAAGAAAATGCAAACAATTTGGCAGCCCTTAATTTCGAGGATCCTTTACAGATACCTTTGTCTGAGATACAACAAAAAGAGCTATTAGCTACAATAAAATTATTTCCGTCATTTGTTGAAAAAGGTTTGGGAAAGACGAACTGGCTAACACATGACATTGAGGTTACAGAATCTCGACCAATAAAACAACGTCATTACGCAGTGTCGCCTGCAGTCGAGAAACTGATGTACGATGAGCTCGATAGGATGATAGCACTTGGCGTTATTGAAGAGTCGGAGAGTCCGTGGTCTTCTCCTGTCGTTATTGTCCGAAAGCCAGGTAAAGTTCGCCTTTGTCTTGATAGCCGCAAAGTCAATGATATAACTATCAAAAATGCATATCCGATGCCTCTCATTGACGGTATATTGAGCAGACTTCCAAAAGCCCAATTCATTTCGAGCATTGACTTGAAAGATGCGTATTGGCAAATTCCGCTTACTCCCAGAGCTCGTGAGAAAACTGCCTTTACAGTGCCAGGAAGACCGCTGTATCAGTTTACAGTTATGCCATTTGGATTATCTAATGCTCCCCAGACAATGTCAAAACTAATGGACAAAGTTATCCCGCCAAGTCTGAGAAATGAAATATTCATTTATCTTGATGATTTGTTGGTGATTTCGGAGTCATTTGAGAAACACATTTTGGTTTTGAAGGCGTTAGCAGATAGATTATCTCAAGCAGGTCTCACAATAAATGTGGAGAAAAGTAAATTCTGCCTCAAGGAGGTGAAGTACTTAGGACACGTCATTGGTCATGGAACAATTCAGACTGATCCTGACAAAGTGGCAGCCATTCGAGAGTTTCCAGTGCCCCGATCGGTCAAGCAGGTGCGTAGATTTCTAGGAACCACCGGGTGGTATCATAAATTTATTAGAAACTATGCCGAGATTGCTGCCCCTATTTCCGACACTCTCAAGCAGCGTCGCACCTTTGTTTGGTCTGACGAAGCACAGAAGGCGTTCGAACACTTGAAGGAACAGCTTTGTACGGCTCCTGTGTTACATAGCCCTGATTTTTCTCTCCCATTCGAAATCCATTGCGATGCTAGCCATACAGGAGTTGGAGGCGTCTTAATGCAAAGGAATAGCGATGGAAATGACGTTCCAATCGCATTCATGTCTCGCAAGTTGAATCATTGCCAGAGGAATTATTCTGTTACGGAAAAAGAATGTTTAGCAGCTATTATGTGCGTGAAAAAGTTTCGAGCATATGTTGAAGGCCATGAATTTTCCATACATACTGATCATGCGTCCTTAAAATGGCTTATGTCCCAATCGGACTTAAGTTCTAGGTTGGCTCGATGGGCTCTTAAACTGCAAGGGTTTTCTTTTAAGATTTTTCACCGCAAAGGCAGCCAAAATATTGTCCCGGACGCTCTATCGCGCGTTCACACTGAGGACTTGTCAGTAATTAGCGTAGATACGTTGATAGACCTACAGTCTGAGCAATTCAAGTCAGCAGAGTATCAGGAACTGAAGGACAAAATTATAGCAAATCAAACACAGCTACCAGACGTTAAAGTCATCGATAATTTCATTTATCGTCGCGCAGAACACGCAACTGGTGACCAAATTGCAGACGACCTGTGTTGGAAGCTGTGGATTCCAAAAGATCTTGTTGTAGAAGTGCTCAAACAAAATCACGAACATCCGTTAGCATCACATAGTGGCATTAATAAAACGCTCGAGAAAATTCGACGATATTATTATTGGCCAAATCTTGTCAACGACGTTAAGGCATTTGTAAACGGCTGTGCTATTTGCAAATGTACTAAACACCCTAATCGTTCGTTACGACCGCCACTAGGACCAGTGAAAGAAACGCAGCGAGTGTTTCAGAAGCTTTTTGTTGATTTTTTGGGTCCTTATCCTCGGAGCAAATCAGGAAATATTGGAATCTTCGTTGTATTAGACCATCTCTCAAAGTATCCTTTTCTTAAGCCCGTAAAGAAATTTACAACTGATGCCATAATTCGTTTCATGGAAGAGGACATATTCCATTGCTTTGGTGTACCGGAGATAATCGTGTCCGACAACGGAGTACAATTTAAGTCTCACCAATTTAACACCTTGCTGCAGAACTATAATGTTCAACATTTTTATACAGCCGTGCACGCACCTCAGGCAAATGCGTCTGAGCGCGTGAACAGATCAGTTATTTCTGCCATCAAAGCTTATATTAGACCAGACCAAACTAATTGGGATGAGCAGCTTAGCCACATAAGCTGTGCATTACGATCAAGCATGCATTCAGCCATCAACAACAGTCCCTATCGTGTTGCATTTGGACAGCACATGATAACGAATGGTAACACGTATCCGCTCTTACGAAACCTACAGCTGTTAGAAGACCGTACAATTAGTTTTGATCGTGAAGACTCATTTGATTTAATTAGGAAAACTGCTCAGAATTCAATTCTACAGCAGCACCAGCGAAACGAAAAACAATATAATCTTAGGAGTCGTGAAGTTGATTTCAAAGTTGGTCAAGAGGTCTATAGACGAAATTTCCAGCAAAGCAACTTTGCAAAAGGCTTTAACGCAAAATTAGCACCAACATTTGTCAAATCCCGAATCAAACGTAAGCTCGGTAATAGCTATTATGAGCTAGAGGATGCCCAAGGTAGATATATCGGAAAGTATCATGCGAAGGACATCAAGCAATGAATCCTTCCATATATAGCATGTCCTCCAAGCGAGTACCACCCTTTGGTAGTTCAACACCAAAGTGTGATTTTGGCAGGGGGGATTGTAGTGGTCGCTTGTCGGTTGAAATTTTCAGAACAGCCTGAAAGTATGCAATAGTTTTTTTTGTATCTGTATCGCGGGTATGCAGTACTTTTGCACCGACCAAAGCTTTAGATACGTCACAAATAGCATAATTAGATACGTCACAAATTCATAACCTTAATGTATTATATTTATTGAATTTACGTCTATACTTATTATTATTAAATTTTTGTAGTTTATTCTATGTATTTAGCATGCCGTTCTTATATGTATTTTAATGTTAAATGTACTTTGTTTGTTATGTAGAATTGTTAGCGCCATCTAGGGGTGAGGTTCATATTGGGCACAAAACAAATTGAAGATAAATGTATCCAAAAATGAACTTCAAAGATTTGACAGACCCTTGTGAATGTCAAGGATAGGAGAAAAGAGATTTCCGGAAAATAAGATTTCTTCTAGGCCCAACCATTTCTTCTCCTCATGGTCGTCAATCAGACAAGTTGTGCGTGATTAAGCTCCGCTTATTAATTAATTTTAATTAAAAAAATTTAATAAAGATAAAGTGCAAAATAGTTAGTGTCATAAAGTGATTGCAGATTGCAAAAGCCTTTCTTGTGAGTATTAAATTCTTTTCTATTTAGTGGTTTTTGTTGATTCTGATTTGTCGTTTTTCATTGCATTTTAAGTGCACATTAATGGCCACATTGGCAGCTTAACAACAACAACGACCGGGAGAAACAAAAATTTATAAAATTTTCAACACAGTGCCTATTCCAATAAGGGTAAATATTTTAATTGAAAATCCGGTAATTCTTTGTAATTTTCCATTAATGTTCGATTTTGGTTTTATTTCAATCTCAAAATCAGAGTCGGCACTTAGGCTTGAATATAAAGCCCTTTTCTTGTCTTAATGCAGCCACATATGTATAAAAGCTTTTACATGAGCTTTTAAACTCAGCAATCAAAACAGCTGATCGTCATTGTGGAGTGTTCTTGCGAAGCGATGCAAGCCCACAATTAGGAGTGGAATAATTTGTGGAAATCTGTGCAGATGCGGCCAACGGAGTATATACATTTGGCTTAAACTCGTTGTGCTCGGCGATCTGGCCCTGATTGTGTGTGCTGCTGTGCCATTTTCTCTGGGAACAACATACCTCAACATAACCCTATGGATGACGTCGCCTGTCCAATATGTTTATGTTTGTGAATGTCTTTTAGTGTAAAGTGATTGTTTCTTTTTGTTCAATTTTTGGGCCTTCAGCCACTACATGTTGAAACGCAAGATTTGTTAATTGTGAATTTGTGTATTTTTGAGCCAAAATATTGTATTGAAATTGAGTATATTAATTGTCAAGGTGGTATTATGTGAAATCAAAGAGAACCAATTAAGACAAATACCCCTGAAATTAATGTGATCAATTCAGTAGAATCAATTGGCATGAAGATGCATAGTTTGCGAGTACCATAATCATGGCTCAACATTAATGTTAAATAAATAAAATTTGGTTGTTTATATTTATATATTTTCTATATTAAGCATAAAAGCTTAAAGCTTATATGCGCTGTAGCAGTGAGCTTTTTGTCAGGCCACGCAAGCTCAGCTTAAATTCCACAGCTTTGCAGCAACACACACACACCCACACATATACCAGCTGAGAAAGATCTTTCTACGCGGGAAACATGCTGTAAGTGAGCTTTTGTTCTCTTTAATAATTTAATGCTGCTGCTGTAATCTATTGCGCGCAAAGCTTCTCTTTAGCGCGAGCATTTTTATTGCTGACCTTGCCGAGTCTCTCTTAAAGCTGCTTCACAGCTGTTTAATGCTTTTGCTTATGCAAACTTAAAGATAAATAATTTCAATCTCAAGCATTGCCCAAGACTTGAAATAGATTTTGTTTATATTGCCATATATTAAAATATTTTCAATGAATGGAAAATAATACAATATATATAGCAGTATAATTAAATAATTTGTATAATTAACTATTTATATTTATAGTAATTTTCGTATATTTATATATAATTAAACTTATTATATTTATATGTACGTATATTCATTTATAATCATAAATTAGTACTACCTATTTATACATATTTATACCCACAAATTATTGTCATCTTTCGCCACAAATTTGCGAAGTGAATGTCGAATATGAATTTGTTCTGTTGTTAATAATTTTCCGCGTTATGAATATCGTCCCATATATTGTTAATTATTATTAAAATGTTTATAATGTTTTCTATTTGCTAATTTGTCGTTATTTTGGAACCATGCAGCGTTTAGATGAGATAGGCTAGTTGACACAGGACTTCTTTTAGGGATCCTTATATTTCTTTGGCTCTTTAGGATCATGGTTGGGAGGGCGATTGCACAAGTTAAGTGCAAATGTAAAGAAGAAGTCCGTTGACGATTGTAGATCCCATTACTGTCTCTTTTGTTTCCTCTCTGGTATCCATGGCATCCTTTCTTTCCTTGTGATCCCATTCCTTGTTCTTTTCCTTTCCCCTTTTCAAAAACAGTACGCGAATTTTAATAAGAAATTATAACAAGGAGCGAAGCAACTTAACGTGAAGGTTAAAATAGAATACCCACACCCATCCGACCAGAAAGTAGCCGATAGCAAGCGCGTACTCCTTCGGTCCGTTAATCGAACACCAGCTTCATCGCCCGAAGAATCCTTCGTTACTCGTTACAGCTTCTAGACTTTTTAGCTATAAAAATTGTGTGTAAAAATTCGTATTATATTTCTCTCATGACTTTTATAGTCTCTAAATGAATTATTATTTTTGGCAGCGGTACAAATACAAATCAAACTTGAATCTTAAATAATATTGATTGTATTTTAAATTGTTTTGCATGTCTAGTTCTGGCTTTTTTTTTTTTCAAATTTCCCATTGAGATGAAATTGAATAATATTCGTTAGTAGTTGTATGAGGCAGTAGGCGGGGAGTTTGTTAGCAACATTCAGGCCGTTGTCAGGCAACTGAGTCAGTTCTCAGACAGATCCATAAATGTAACATATTTCCACATACTCGTTCGTTCACCACAACACATTGGATTTTTAGAGAATAACAAGATCGGAGTGGAGGCTTTCTCAGCGGCTTCTTCGCCTCCAACAACTTCGGCCTTCTGGCCGACAATGGGTGACAAGAGCATCGATATTACGGCCAAGACCGGAGGCAGCTCGGCCGTCGTCTCATTGCGTCAGAACGAGCTAATTTGCAATCTTCGTGCTTTGGTGGCAGTGCGATTCGAGCAGGCAATTGATCTGATTGTGCTGATCTTTGGCGGTCAAGTGCTGATAGATGTGGGCACCATCGATCGCCAGGGCATCACCGAGGGCGTCACGGTTCATGTCTTGTTTCGTCGTGGAATCATTAATAATAATAATAATGAAGGAAGTTCGATCGTGATTCCAGCAACAACAACAACTTCTCGCTCGGCGATCTTCAAGAATGCGGAGCTTTTCAGGACGCTGCTCGACGATCCCGTCACATTGCGGGAGATGCTTCTGAGTGATCCTCGCATCAGGACTTTAATTGAAGAGAACGCATCCTTTCGTCATTATTTGAACAGCGATCGCAATTTGCGTGACATTTTCTCCACGATCTTCAATCCGGCCAAGATCCAGGAACTGGGACGCAAGCGGGACATCAATATAATGCGCCTGGAATGGATTCCTGGTGGTTATCGTGCACTAGGAAAAATACATTACTTTCTGCGCCAGGCACAGGAGGATAATGTGGCCTTGAACTACCAGGAGATCGATTCGGGCAGCTCCGATCATTCTGGCGAAAATCCCCAGCGTGGCATTGAGAATAAAATGCCGCTGCCAAATCCGTGGCAACGTCAACGGGGTGACTTGGAATTGGGCGATGGCTTCGCCAGTCGAGCGGAGCGTCTGGTGCTGGATTTGAAACAGAGATGCGATCACATGATGAAGTCCTTGCAGCTGGGCGATCTCAGCAAGACGCTGCAACAGGCCAGAGCTTTGAATAAACTGGCGGACACTGCACATCGTGCTCTACAAATACGTTTGGGCAAGGAATGGTCATCTCCCGAGGATTACTCCACCTCCACCTCCACTGCCAATCCTTCAACCCCTCCACGCTCCACACAATCGCAATCTCAGACGCAGTCGCAGACTCTCAACATTTTCAATTTCATGTCCAGCAACGACAGTCGCTGGGAGCAGCATTTCCAATCGGAGCTCCTGCAATTGGACACCTTGGGCTACACGGATCGACAGCGCAACATTTCCGCTCTGCTCATGTCCTTCGGCGATGTTCAGACTGCCGTCAAGCTCTTGGAGAAATGGAATCGCTAATTTTAAATAGTTTCATTTGTTTACTTATTTTTTTTTGTGTGTGTAAAAACAATCTTTGGTGCACTCGCTCTGTATCCAACTCCACGTAGGCGTTATTATTACTTTGATTGATCATCATATGCAATATAGCAATTGTGCTAAATTTTTTACTGGTTTATTTACTTTGTCGGAGGAATACTTTTTTTTACAAAAGCCGAGTTTGCAATTGATATTTTCTATATGTTACAGTCAACCGATTTTGATGAAATTTTGCTCAGATATGTTAAACATATAACAACGTTAATCTGCAGAGTTTCTTTAAGATATCTGTAAAAACAGCCAATTATGACAGTTCTTCAAATTAATGTCTACGTAAACATGTAATTTATATGTTATAAATGTTAAATTTTTGTGAAATTTTATCAGAGTGTGTGAAATATAGTATTAAGTGGATTCTGCAAGTTTCATTGAGATATTTGGAAAATGAACACAGTTTCGGAATTTCCGAGCGAAATTGAATATGAAAAAAACACATGAAAAAATTGCTCAATTCGTATGAAAAGGATTATTTAAAAAGTCAGATATCTCAGTAGTCGGAAACAAATCTGGCATTTCTGTTTAAAATCAATAACAAACAGTGTTAAAAGCATACCTGTTAAATCTCGATTAGAATTACTAATCAATTAGATTATTTATTAGAAATAATCGTAATTTAATCATTGGTTCGACTTTTAAACAAAAATATTTTAATTTCTAATGATTATGATTACTAATCATTATTTAACAGGTATGGTTAAAAAGTTCGGGGATCTAGAATTTTCTTAAATCGAGCACATAATGCTTTCACTGATTTCATTGTCGATATTCTATAGAAATATTTTTACCTAAGCCAAATATTTTTAGATGTGTTGACCATATTATACCATTTTATCAGCACATAGTATAATTTAACAATTGTATCCTAAGAACAACCTTAAAATATAAATGCCTAAATCGACTATTTTAAGCTTATTTAGAATCCTAATGAAACTCTATAAACTCAATAGTTTCATAGCCCAATGGTTTATCTTACGTTTTGTCTTAAATTTTCCATCAATGTCAAAAGCAGCCACAAATCCAGGCGCAATTCCCTTTTATGATTGATGGAAACAAGTTTGGCCAGGCGGGATTCGCTTCGATTCGCCTCGACTCGCCTCGATTTAACCGGCTTTGAATTGGGGTTGAGGTTGAAAGTGGACTGGAACTGGGACTGGGTCTGAAACTGAGACTGGTGTTTATAATGGCCTCTCTCACTGCTTGGCCAACCAATTCAGCCATCCATCAATGCTCCAATAGCCTCTTAGGTCCTCTGACAGTTTCTATCAGCAACGCATGCCGCAATTTCCCCACGGCAATTTTTTATTATTGCAAACATATCAATTCATTTTTTTACGGCCATACCTTGACAATCTGTCGCTGTCAGGCACGCATTTCTTTTTCATAAGCCATATAACATACATATACGTATAGTAATATATTTGCATTTAAGGCTTTATCGATTTTACTTGATTTCTCTTTAAAGTTTCTCTTTCTTAAGTCTTTGGCTTCAAGTTGCTAAAGAAATTGTATTATTTACTGTGAGAATGAAAAAATGCAATGAAGACTTCTTGGTGCCGATGTTTATCATAATAAATTCTTGGAAAATGCAGGAAAAGTTTCCCGTTCAACCAAAGAACATGAAAATATAATTATAATCAGTAAGTACATATTATATACTCGGAATTTTCGCAAGGCGTTTCCAACAACTAAACGTAAACCTCTAAGAATGCAATAGCTAAGAGTTTTCTTCCAGGAAAAGAGAAACCAAGAAATTTCTTTACCTAGAGATAAATGTGTATGATTATTATTCAAGAGTTATGAAAAATACAGAAAAGATAAAATACAGGATTGAAAGTTTAAAATATAATTAAAGCCTTTATTGCTAAAATAACTTTGTAGTTTTCATTTAAATAAAAGCTGAAGAAGTATTGTTATAATCCTAGTTAAGTAGAATAATTTAGACATCTGCTAAATCAGATTTTCGTCTCAAAGCTAAGATTTTTCGTGTAGTAAAAGGATTGAAAACCTAATTTTTTTTAAAAGTGTAAACAAATTCCTTCAGACAAAGTTCGATTTTAGCGTAAAACTTAATTGTTTATTAGTCAAGAGTAATGAAATTTTCAAAATACAAATATAAAATGCCGAAATATATTTTGGCTCTAGACTATATATAGACTCTAATTTTAAAATAGTTAAAAGTAGCTAAAAATATAGAAACCCAAAAATTATTTATGATAGTGTTTAATATCATTTAAAAAAGCATAGTTTGCTTGAAATTACAGGGTATATAAAAATGTAAACGCATAAGCAAAAAACCGGAAATTAAATTTGGGGTTTATAATTTCAGCTGGCATATCATTTAAATGCAGAAGAAAAAAATACCAACAAAATGAACATGGGCCAGAAAAAGCAAAATAGAAAAAAAATAAACTGGCATCTCCCAGGGAAAGCGGAAAAGCGACAGTGGCGACAAAATGGCGTGGAAAACGAAGTGTCCAGCGGCGACGCGACGGCTGCTGCAGAGTTTTGCTTTCATTATACACAGATGAGCACAGACAGAGATACACAGATACACACACACATACAGATACATATATACGGTAATGGAAAATATAATAGAAGCGATAATTTGTTTTTTTTAGTATTTTTTTTTTAATTACTTCTGAAAAAACTATTCTTTTTATTTATTTATTTATTTTCTTAAGTACTTGTTGGAAATGTCAAAATGACTCTCGTTTCCATTATTTTTACCATCACTGTATAGGGCCAACAGTTAGACATCTTGACTTTGGCTTATTGCTCATTTTCTGCATTTAAATATTTTATGAAAATGACAAAGTAACACCAACAGACAGGCAACATGGAGAAGCCTTAATGTGATTGCTTGTTTTGGCCCCAAGCTGAAACTGAAACGGAAACTGTAGCCGGACCTGTGTGTCTTGGCCAAGTGTCACCATGAGGATGTTAACTGGAATTTGTGCTGTGGTTGTAACTCGCAGCATTTGATTTGCCAACTCACTGACTATTATTTAAATTACACAGCTTTTATTGAGTTACGTGAACTGTTGTCAACTGCAGACTAACGTCTGTGGCCACCACTGTAACTGTTGCCACCACTGTAACTCTTGCGCTTTCAATGATAAATAAGTGACAACAAGTAACAAGTTGTTTACTGGTAAACAGAAGTCTTTCAAATGATATTATGCCCATCAGAGCAGTGTCTATAAATAAAATAATATTGTTAAGGGCATATATACTAGACTGGAAAAGCAGGAAAATCATGCAAAGATCTATTTACTTATGTATGAAGTACATGCAAATCCTTTTTTACCCGAACATTTCTGTGTTACGCAGGTGTAAACCTCTAAGTAATCCCCCAAAAGACTCATAAAGCGAATTTTTGCATTCTCAAACGGAGCATTAAACGGTTTTCGTTGCCTTTAGCCCAGTAACCGAAAGGGTAAAAAAGGCTTATGGGTTCTTGGGTTCATAGGAACGAATGGAATCAATTTAATTAATTAATTAATTTAATATTTTCTTATTTATTAATTTTTTAATTAGTCTGCAAAAATTGCAAAAAAAAAACACATACAAAATTTCAAAATATATTTACAAAATTTATTTAAATTAGAATCTTCTTCAAGATCTTTTTTGCTTTTCTATTATTTAATTTTTTTTTTAAATAAATATTAATTTTTAAATTTGTCTGCAAAAACAGCAAAAATTAAAAAAAAAACCAATACAACATTTTTAAGATCTGCGATTTGTGTGATCCGATTTAGAATCCAGAAAGAATTCCCGCTTTTTTCTTAGTATAATTTATAATTTTTTTGTACTTGGTTTATTTTTAAATTTTCTTGTATTTTATTTACGAGTACTGGGTCTCTAACAGTCGAGCAACTCGACTTGTTTTACTTTTTGTGCACAACACGCATCAACTTAGACTACAAAAGCAAAGTGATGGAAAGAATTTTCCGACATCCTTCTCTCACATTTCTTTGCAACTTCGCCTTGTGCTTTTAGCTCGTTTCGTTTAGCATTTGCCTTTTAGTCGTTTACACACATTTCATTTTCATTGCTTCTCGCTAAAATCCAAAGGTATACGTATTTCTTGTGTGGAATTTCCACTTTTCGCTGTCTATCATGCCTAGGACTTTGACTTGTCCGATTAAAGTGAAGTTACGAGCGATTTCCGCTTTAAGCCAAAGATACACACAACTCATTGAACCTCCCTCCACAGTGTCTGCCAAAAATCAATGGGCAACCCACTTTCCTCTAACTCAAACTTTGTCTTTTATTGATTTTACATAATTAACGTGTGCGTGATTTTGGTAAATACCAAAATTAGGTCAATTATGATTTTTGGGTCTAATAATAATTTAATAAGTTATGATTAATTTTCTTCTGGTAATTGTGAAATTTTATCAGCAAATATTTCTGATAACAGCAGGCGAAACCTAATTAGTTGAGAGCGTAAGTTTTATTTAACAAATCGAGCGATATCAATATGCAAAGCTTCATTAATCAAAGATTAACAACAATAAAAAAAGGACTCTGACATTTAGCTGCTGTTTCTTTGAACAAATGACAGCACATCAATCAAAATGACGGCACAATTCTCTATCTCTTTCTCTTTCTCCAACTTTCAGTTTCCGTTGTTGTTGATTCTTCCCTCTTTGTCATTCATTTGCGTGCCTTAATTAATGGCGGCTTGCAAATTTTTATTTGTTTTGCTTTCACTCTTTTTTTTGGCATTTTATTTTGCTTTTATTTTTTAGTTGACGCCATCGAGCAAAAATCTGTTGCTCTCCGCCGGAAAAACTAATTAAACGCCTGTTGGAGTCGGAGCAGCTGCCAATTTAACTTGGAGCCAACGAACCGTGCTCGAACCCTTTATAAAATGGGGCAGTGGAGACGGAGGGAAGTTACGGTTTGCAAGGGTGCAAAAGGCAGCAAATCACCATCGAAAATTTGCATATAACTCGACAATTTCGACAGTCTGACGTCTCCATTGGGCGCCCCCAACAAACAACTCAATTCAACAAACTATATTGAAGGCATTCATTATTTGAACACGTTTTTAACCGCATTGGGATTGGGAATAAGTATTTCTCATTCTTATAATGAGAAAGTTTTGTGACTCGACAACAAATCAGATCACATGAAAGCTCAAAATATAGTAAGAAAGTTGGAATCTGATTGAGAGTTTGTATTTCAATTTGGAAGAAATAATTGCAACATTTTTGAAAAATTTTAAAATTTACTGAATTTTTGTAATTGCCTAACCATTTACAAAAGAACTTTTCACTTTGGCTTAGTTTTGACCATAGTTTTAAGAAAGGGCTTTACAACATTTACAACCAAAATAACTTTTAGATCACGAGTAATTCAATTCGTTTACGATATTACGCAATTTTGCAAGAATACCGGAAAGAAGTATTTGACAAAAGTGAGTTTCTGCCTTAGAGTTAAACCTTATGCTAGAAAATATGGATAATCTTTTTAAAAACTTAGGAATATAAGATTTTTGAACTTTTTTCTCTATTCTTGCTATTAAACGCATGAGCAAACTTATGAATTTCAGATATGTTATTTAATAGCAGAAAGAGAGACAGAAAGATAGAGTGAGTGTGAGTTAAGGATAATTCAGCTTTGGTTTTACTAGTCACTTTAATGACTCATATTCGCCTGCAAATAAATAAAACCATTACTTATTCATAACTCATTGATTTACTCGCACTCAGTGACCTCCGTTCCGCCTTCGCGAGCCTGGATATTCGCGCACTTTACAACTTTACACTTTAAGGGCCATCTTTGATGGCACTGGAGACAACTCCATAATCCGCTCGTAAACGGGCGACGTTTTATGGCGCATTCCATTCCATTTATGGCTCAGTCCCAAACACCGAATAAATACTTCTTTTCGGTCCGATTGTTATTGCGCTTGACAAGTGCGAATTATTTATATATTATATATTACAATTACTTGAATTACAATCACTTGAATATGAAAAGTGCAATTGCGGTTGTATTAAAACTGCATAAAAACCAATACTTGCTTTTTTTTTGTTTAATTTGCATTAATTTACAGCCAATATTAAATATTCATATTACATTAACATGCATATTTTTTTGTAATTTGTATTGCATAATGTAGTATTTATCAATGTAAATGAAGAATTCTTTTTTTAATCATATGCATTATTATAATAGGTTTTCAAATTACATTAATTGCTTTAGTAATGAAAGGCCTGTTTGCTATTTAGTTACAGAGATTATATTTACAATGCGTATACAAATATCAAAACACTTGAAAAATATTTTGGTATGATTGATTATAATAATATAAAAAATATGAATCTCAGAATCAGCTTTAACGAATTGATTAATATTAATAATGAAAAAACAAGTTGAATAAAAATGAAAGCTTGAGGTATTAAATTTAAAAAAAAAGTGTTCCGAAAGGCAAAAAGAAATATTTTTTAAAATTTAATTAAGCTGAAGTTGGGACCAGATCATAATCAAAAAACACTCCGTTTGAGTTGAGTTTTTTTTTGGATGTCAACATTAGCAACTTTATGAAAAACCGATAATTAAGCAAGTGTTGTAAATTTAGGGAATGACTCAATTAAGTTACAATGATACTTGTAAAACTATCTTCAACGATTCAATTGCGATAAACATGGAAAATTTGCATAGATAGATTAAAGGTCTGTTCCTTGAGAGCATTTTGTAGTACCAACAATGGATGAAGATGTTCAAATTGGACACACGTCAACAGTGCAACCTTTAAAAATTCAAAAAAAAAGTCACCCTCAAGAGCAAGAGCAAGAGCAAGAGGAAGAGCGAGAACAACCCTCGCCCCCCGGGCACTGACAATCCACAAATGAAGCTCCAAAAAAAAAAAAAAACAACAATGAAGCGGGTTCATTGACATTTGTGTGCGTTAACACACGCACACCTAAACACACACACACACACATTTATGTGGATGTTTATAAATATATGCATATGTATTCATATATGTGTGTGTGTGTATAAGTATTATTATTGGCAAGAAATCACGCAAAAATTTGCTTAAGTCAGCATCGCACTTTGTATAAACAGTATGTCAAGTAATTGCGTTGACAAGCAAAATAAATGCAGATTTTTTATTGTTCAAAATTAACATTTTTTTTGCGCTTTTACTCATTTTATTATTAAAAATTTAAATAAAAATAAGTAACTTAATATGAATATGAATATGATGATATAAATAAGAATTATATATAAATTTAAATTTAATTTAATTTTAAATTTAAGCTGTAAAGAATCAAAAAAGAATTAGTTGTTATTTATGCTTCTAAGAACAATATAACAAATAAATTTAGCACTCTATGTAGATAAATAAATGTCAATTGTTTCGTTGTCAAAACAATTACTTGACACACTGTATGATATTTGTGCCTCGCTGAAATTTCGCTTGCCACTGAATTTTAGTGTTATATATGTATATATGTATGTATGTATGAGTTGAGTAAATGTTTCCATCTTGTGAGGAAATGTGTTGTTGTTGTTGTGTTTGAAACTTGCCTCAGGAATTTATCGATTGCCGTCGCTCAAAATTCTTCCGGTCAGATTTACAGGGTAGACAAATTGCACACAATTTCAGTAACTTAAATTGCACTCACACACTTGTGTGTGTGTATATGTGTGCATGCATGTCACGACACACATACAAACATACAATTGCGTTGTTTTTGTTGTTGCATGTTAAGAGATCTGCAGGAACCGTTACAACGGCGCCATAAATACACACATATAACGGTTGAACCGCTACTTACGAGCACTTTGCCTTGTGCCGGCAAAAGACACGCGATTGTTAAGATAAGCAAACACACTCACACACACACACAATCACAGTCACACACTGTTATTGTTATTATCACGGTTAACGTTGATTTTGTAGCGCGTGTTGTTGTTTCGCTTTCCGCATGTTTTGTTACATCCGTTAGCTGACAGTGCCAAAACTCAACTAACAACTGTTGTTGACGACGGCGACTGTTTATTATTAAAGCCGACAGCGTTGCCAGACTGAGCAAAGTGCTAGCTAAGCACGCAAACTCTCTCCCACTTACGCTCTCTCGCTCTTTGCATTTAAGAGAGCAGCCGGCAAAAGCATAAGTGGAAGGATAAAGAGAGCATCTTTTTTTTTGTTGAAAATCCGTGTGTTATGAATGAGCGCCAATTAGCCCAAGTTAGCTGACTATGCTTTATTATGATTATCATTATTATAAATATAATGACTAAGATTAGGCAGACAAAGTGTGTGTTGTGCACTGTTGTCCTTAAACTTAAGCGCAAATTGATTGCTTACACATTTTATGGCGTTGTGTGGATTACAAGGTATGAGCATTTAATGTGGAACATATGAGGATGCCATGTAGTTGCTAGGCCTCATTCCATAATATTAAGAGTACTTCAGTTGAACTTATGCACCTCACTCCTCTCTCTCCCTCTTTCCTTAGGCTTATGCTAATATTTTTGTTAAGCTGCTCTAAGCTTTATTTGCTTTATAAATGTTGTTTTTCTCAGGTGATATGAGTTTTCTTTTCCTTTCTATATTTTTTTAAAGTGTTTTTTTTTATTGTAGCATACTTTTGTGCATTGTTTACTTAAATTTCATTGTTTGTTTTGTTGATACTGAAAGAGAAGAGAAGAGAGTGGGGGGCAAACGAAAGCAAAATGACGGACAATCAAAGGAGGCATTTCAAAAGAAATTCTATCTCCTCTCTCCTTCTCCTTCTCTTAATCTCTAGCATGCTTTAAATTCAGTAAAGTCAAAATTGTTTGCCTTATGCGCAGCAAAACCCAATAATCCAATGCGGTTAAAGACGCTTACGGACTCTCTCACTCTTACTCACACTCACACTCTCACTCATACTCTCTTTGTGTGTATCTGTGTATCTGTGTGACTGTGTCAACAAAAGGCCTTAAAGCGGCAGCATCTTAGCCCGTCCAAGTGGCCGCCATCGCACTATGGGTAATTTCACGAGTTTGTGAGGCCAAAACCCATTTTCTGAAAGTCGCCAATTTGAAATATTTTTGGGTGCAACTCATTAACAATAGATGGTTCTTCAATGTTGCATACCAGAAATCTCAATAGATGGCGCCACTTCGAAGAAATCAGCTGTTAGACACAGGGTTGCATTTGCAAAGCACGCGCTTTAAAAATTGCAACGTTTTGTTTGCGATTTAAATGTGTCAATAAGTAAACAATAAGGCAACATTATTAAAATATTTAAAATGAATTCGAATCAGTGTGGTTTGTACCATGTGTTTGTGAGAGTCAAATGTAGAATTTGATCGTGGTGTCCCCATATTAATGTTAAAATGTAAGTAGTCTAGCAAACGAAAATTTTTCATTAAGTCTAATTTTTAAAAAGGTATTAAAAGCGAGTCCAACCTAGTCCAACCTTGAAACATATTGTGTGTTGTAGAGTATTTAATTCTTGTTCAAATGATAGTAGTTAGATAACCCACTTTTACCCTCTTTTGGTGAAATTTAATTTTTTAGCAACTAACCTCACAATTTCGAATGCCAATTTGTTCGCATGCCATATGGGGAATTTCAACTGTTTTAGATGGCATTATATAATAACTCGTAAACTACTTAAGATATTTTGATGCGGTTTTTTTATAGTGTTATACATACTGCTAGAAGTATATTGAAAAAGTGGGCGTGTCAGAACCCCCTCCCACAATTTTTTTTTTTAATTTTATGCTCACAGCCATCTAAGAGGGCTTACAACTTTCTATATCTAACAAGTAAGGTTTCTTTTCATTTTTAATAATATATAAGGTCAAAACTTATTATTTGCAATAGAAATCTTAAGCTTAATTGCTACCGATAAAAATAAAAAAAATAAAAAAAATTATGGAGCGGGGGTGGTGACACGCCCACTTTTCCAGAATACTTCTAAGAGAATACATAGGACTAGAAAAGAAACCGCATCAAAATATCTTGAGTAGTTTACTAGATATTAATTGTGGCCTCACAAACTCGTAAAATTACCCATAGTGCATCGCCTCTGTGTTGTCTCTATGGAAATGGAAAATGGTTTAGCCGCATTTTTTACCCTTTCTAAAGGTACTTCAAATATTTTAAAACTTTTATTATTTTATTTATATTATTTTATTTTTTTTATTTATATTTTATTGAGCTTTTAAATTAACAATTAGATTAAGTAGTATACATTTTTAAAATATAAATTGAAAAGGTAAAAATTTTTTATAGGTATTTAATTTTCGACCATGTTTTTATAACTTTAGTAAATCAATTTTTCTTAATTTCAATATTATATTGTATAAAATATAATTTTTATAATAATAAATAATTTAGTCGAAGAAGCTGAAATGAATTTGGCATACCCTACACTTTGTATAAAATATGTACATGATGCTTTTTAAAAAAGCAGAAGAGTATAACAACTGTAGACTTTAATATACTTTCCTGACCTTTTTTCTCAGCGTGTTGAGCTGATTTGGGTCGTTGTCTTTGCTTCTTTTGTTTTTAAATGTTTTTTTTTTGTGTCGCCAACAGACTTGGCTTAGATTTAGATTTAGGCTGAATGTGAGCTTTTACTCTCGAGAAAAAATTGATCCAAAAAAAATGAAATCATAACGTGAGAATCTAATTGTATTTAAAATGTTGTTGTCTTTTCTGAGAATATAAATTGACACAGCTGGATTTGTAGCCTCAATTATTCTGTTTTAATTGTAAGCTCAGTCGACAGTCGTTTCTCCTCTAAACTCTACTTGTCTCCCTCTTTAGCTCTCACCTTTTTTTTTTTGTTTTTAAATATTAGGGTATATCAGAATATGCTTATGAATATTTGCTATGAATCGATTCTAAAAAAGTTAATAATAAACTTAATGTTAAAAAATTATTTGAAATATTATATTAGAAATGATATGTTATTTGTTTTTAAAAGTATCTAGTTTTTCAAAAAATTAATTTAATTTAGAAATTATAAGTTTATTTTTAATCTGGCAGTGCGGGGTATATGCAAGTCGAGCTTGCTTATTATTTGCCAATATTGTTAAATGCTGCGTAAAAGTGTTGCATGCTTCTGAGCGCAATACAAAATGGCTGCCGCAAAGGAGAACAACAGAAACATTCAACACACATAACTGACAAATGGAAAAATCAAGTAAGATGGCGACACTCCTCATAGCTCAACTAAAAGATACCCTCTAAACAAAAACAAACTTAAATATCATTCAAATTGCCTTTAGATTAACCTAATTACTTTATAGGCTCATTATTTAAAATTAAAAATATTTATTAAAATGATAATTTTATTAATAGTAAAATTAAAACTTTTGCAGAAGTTTATAAAACCCTTTCACGTATTTTCTACGCTTACAGGGTATGCAAATGGAAAATAAAAATCCCACCGCAGAGGAAAAACCCAATTAGGTTTCATGTTGTTTTTAAATTGCCAGACAAAGTTTTATCTGTGGGTGCAACGGGAGAAGTGTGAGTGGGAACGGGGAGGGGGAACAGGGGGTAGGGGGAGAGACGCACCTTACTTATATAGGTGGAAGGGGTGGGGAAAGGGGAAGGGGAACGAGTGCCATCAAAAACAGTTGCACTTTGTTTGCTTCCATTCAGTCCGAGTTCAGTTCAGTTCCGAGTTCAGTTTTTCGATATAGAGAAAGTAAACAATTCAACTCAATGGAAATCAACTTAAATTCTGGCAGAACCCCAATGAAAATCTGTTTCAAATGGATCTTTTGGGTAAAACGCATTCAATTGAATTGAAATTTAAATTAAAGTGAATTAAAACTCGAAATCAAATATGTAAGAGCTTCTTAATCCAATTTAAACGTGTTCCACCAAACTTTTTCTCAGCAGTTTCGCATATTTGTTTTGCGTTTTTTTATTTTATTTATTTGTTTACTTAGGTCTAGAATTTATCTGTTACATTTGGAGGGTGTCAAAATTGTATGGGTAAAATCACATACAAATCAAATTAAATAATGAAATTGAAAATATCATGGTTGAATTATTTTTCGTATTTATTTATTTAGGATAAGTTTTTTTCTGTCACATTTGAAGTGTGTCGAAATTTTAAAGCTAAAAGCGCTTCTATCTTAAACTAAATTACATTTTTATTAAATATACTGCAAAACTCTTCTCTCCAGTTTTGTAAATGTATTGCGTTTGCTTAGGATAACAATATTTCTGTTGAAAATATTTTACATGAAATGATTAGAAATATTAAGAAATGCTCAATAGCTCAACTGTCGCTATTTCTGAAATTCTTCCGTTATTTTAAAAGCATTTCTTTGGCGGGTAAAAAGCATAACTGACTGCACTTTATATGAGGGAAAATAAATCGTATTGCCGTTGGAAAAACATAAAATATTTGTGACGTGACAGTGACAGTGAAAAACGCATTTATTGCTTGATGCGATGATAATTTATTCCTTCTCTTTCTCTCTCACACCCACACAAACACATACGCATACAATAAAAGCACACCTACACATCTACTCACACCCACACTCTTACACTTATACTCAGACACAAACTGGATTTTGCATTTAATTTGTTTCTTTTGTACGCGACTAATTAAAAGTTATATAATTCTGTTGGATACTTTTTATGCCCTGTAAAAATAAAATTGGAAAATCGGGTAGGTTAGAAAATTATACTGTTAATTTATAAAATCGATCAACTCTTGATTACGTAGATATTAGATATTAATTGTGTTATAAATGTATGGCTGTATTTAATTAAAATTCCTGATAATTTAAGACAGGGTATCTGTCAGTCAGAGGACTCATTTTTGTCTAAAAAAACATAACATTTATGGATTTCGTGAACCTCAAAACTTTGGTCAAACTTTTTGTATAAATTCATATGTTTTGCATAAATATTAAATGTATGAGATATTTTAATTGTCTGACCGGGTTGTCTACTCATAAAAGCATTTTAACTTGTTTCAATTAATTGTCGAAACTTTAGCATACTCGTGGCTTTAAAACTTTTTTGTAAGGTATCCTTGAAACGTTGCAATTCTACATTTTTTTTACAATTTGTCAGTTATAATCAAATTATAGCATACTTTTCAGGGTAAAAGAATTAAAATATTCAATGAACATATTTAAATGCAGACAATAAAAAAAATCAAAGGCTCCGTAATTGTTGAAGATATATTATTATATGACAATTATACATTCATGAGTAGCTTATTTTTTTTGTATAAATTAAAATGAATATAATAATAATTATAAATAATTGTCGCAAATATGTTGGAAATAAATAAAATCATGTATAGTATTTACTCGGGCTCGTAAAAACAGTTTTAAAAATAAAATTAATATAATAAGCATTGCCAACAAATACAAAAAATGCTAAATAAATGAAAAAATAAATTGTTTAAATTTAATGAAAATAGTTACTTATTTAATGAGTATTTTGTAGTCGTATGAGTCATAATTCAAATGAATTCAGGGTTGAACGTAAATCTGTAGCATACTTTTTAGCATAAATAATAATAACAATAATACTGTAAGCAATTTGGAAATTAATGATGAAAATCAGTGTAAATAATTGCAGAAAATGGAAAATAAATGGAAATTGTTGGAAATTGAAAAGGGGAAGGGGAGCGAATGAAATTAATATGATTAAAATGTGAAGAAGTAGTGACTGAGAAAAAGCGAGACAGATTGTGTAATTGGTTTCAAGTGTTAAATGAGCTGGAATTAAGCTAATTGCACTGCATTAATCAGTTGCTTGGCGATCATCGAGTCTACGGCTATCGAGTTGGCCATATCTCATTAAAGCATTAGCCAACAAGGCCTGTGGGGTTAGCCAAGTTGGCCTGGCCCGGCCCAGTTGCCAGTTGATTGCCAGTTGCCATGATGCTGCCACAAAGTGGCAAGGCCTCGTGCCTCATCAATTCCAACGAAAGTTCAACAAATGCCAATTTAGCATTTCACTTTTGCATTTTTGCATTTTGCAACTGGACAAGTACCAGGATTCTCGTATTTACATTAGCCGGATACCATGGAAATGGCAGCAGCTGTTGACTGAAATTGTGTGTATGTGTATATGTGTGTTTGTGCATGTTTGTGTTGCAACAACAGACTCAACATGCAACACGCATCCGGAGGAAAATTCTTTGAAATTTGGAATTAGCTTTTTTTTTAACATAAATCGAAATTTCAGAGATTACATTTTAAACTTTAGCATTTTATTTTATATTAACTTTTGAATAAATTATCAAAATAATTTAATTAATACTTCTAATATAATTTAAATAAATAAATAATTTTTTTTTAAATAAGTATGAAAATATTGCTATGAATTTATATTGAAGTTTTTTACCTATTTATTTATTATTTATTAAACCACATTTACAAATCGAGTATTAATTTTTTTTCAGTGTATCGTTGTTTAACAATCTAATCACAATACACATTTTGCGTCCTAAACAAACTGCAGTTTGGCAGTTTAAACTCTAGTGAAAAGCAATTTGGCTAAAACTATCTTTGATTCTCGTTCGTAGCTCAGTTTGGGCTTATTCAACCAATTCTTAAATCCGTTCCCATTCCACCTTTTGCAGTGCTCTTTAACGAATTTACAATTGCCAATTGCATAAGGGGATTAAAATTGCATTAAACATTAATGAAAAGCCTTTAATTAACATATGTTGCCACAACCCATGTAATCCTCATGGTAATGCATTAATTAATTATTAAAGGCCTCGAAAGACTTTTTAATAAGATATATGCTGAGTTGTCATTTTGTGGTAAAATATTTGTAAATTTATTTTATTTAAATAATTTAATTTGAAACCTTTTCCAGTATACAGAGAGCTTATGAGAAGGGAAAGATGATTATGGCTATGTAAAGTCTGAGTAGAGGGTATTTGTTAGTCGAGCACAAGAAGAAAAAGTACGTGCTTACGGGGTGTCTCTTAGTCGGGCAGACTAATGTTATCACATTGAAATTAAACTGATTTCAATTTTCCAATGGGTTTCTAATTTGGTATATGGACGATACGGTATTTTTTAGCTGAATTCCCTTTGAGTCGAAAGTGCTTTAAGTATTTTAATAAAATAAAGTGCTTAGTATATATATTAGTGGCTTTCAAGTAAGTATAGTAAGTAAGTAAGTAAGTTACTTATTTTACTTTAATCTAAACAAAATATATAAGGAAATTGCTTATTGTTGTTTTAAACTGAAATTTTAAAGACCCTTTTCTAAATATAGGGTATCTATTTTTCGAGTTAAAAATGTGTATAAATGACTAGAGTGTATTTATATGTATTTTGCACTTAATTTTATCATTTCAAAATAAAATGTAAAAAATGAATAATGAAATTAAATGTATTCTTATTACAGGGCATCTCTTAGTCTGTCATGCTTACCAGATGCCAAAGCAATTGAAGTGAGTGAGTTGATATAAAGTTCCCTTGAGTCTCTTCCACACATATTGCAGCACTTTTGGCCAAATGGCAGCTTCATTAGAGCCAAAGAAATGATTGAAACTTTTGTTGTTGCTGTTGTTGTTGTTGTTGTTGTTGTAGCTGAGTACAACATTGGAGACCGCCGACGGTCATGTGAATCCCACCCTCAAAACGAATCCTGGTTAAATGTCAGAGCCAGGATCATGGACAATAAATTTTTGGCTCGAAGCAAACAAACCTTTTTATGGCCACGTTGTTATTATGTTATCTTCTTTGCACTTGTCGAAGGGCGGGGCCACAAGGAGAGTGGGGAAAGGGGATGAGTTTCTAACACATGTCATAACACACGACCAACAGATGCAATAATAATAATCCACAACAACAACAACAACAAAAACAAAAACAACGACATAAAGAATTTGATAATACTCGTAAAATTAAATGTGGCCGCAAAATGTTTTCTCAACACTAATAAAAATGAGGGCAAAAGGAATAACAAATTTTTTTATTATATTTGTTATTTATACATGACATACATTTTTTATCATTACTTAAATATTTTGATTTTTAATTTATAATGTAAAAATTGTACTGTTTGAATAAAACAATCCTTAGTTATATTTTTAATTTTTTTTTTTCTTAAAAATGTAAATATTTTTTTTTTTATTTTAAGCACTAATCATATTGTTTTTTATCTGTGCACTTTATCTGAATTTGTATTTGATATAAAAATGCAATTCCTAAATTAAATTTTAAATTTTAGTTTTAAAATGTTCATACTGTTTTTTTTTCTCTGTGTACTTTTTGCCTTAACTTTAATCTCATTTTATTAGCGTCACAAACATGGTCTAAATGCTCAATCGCAGACAGTTTTAATGCATCTCATTTTCACTGTTTCTGGGCAGATTGAACATGTCCTTTGTATTCAGAGTGTAGATTAATCAATGTCCATGCCACATTGTGTGGCATTTATCGTTCAAATAGTTGTCATCGTTATCATCGTTATCTATGCTGTCATTAAAGACAATTATCGCCTATGTTGATACCCAAAATTGACCACAGTCATGAGAAAGCGAATAGAGCGAGGGGTAAAGGCAAAAAGTGTGGGCAGTGTAAGGAACAAGGTCGGAGTCAAGGTCGGGGAGGGGTCAGGTAGGGGTCTGGGGTCGGGGTCGGGGCTAGAGTCGAGGACGAAGTTCAGCAACACGCAAGGCCCACGGAATTCCACATGCATAATTGAAAAGACGAACGAGCTGACTGCCAAAATAATGCATACCCTGTAACTCTGAATAAAACAAGGGGTATTCCCAAAATGTAGGCATGCGAATGGAAGAGTCTTTGAAGTCATGTTTAAATTCTACATTTTGGAACGATATTAATTATGAAATTATTAATAATTGAATATTTTTATACTTATTTCACAAATAAAGTTTTTACTGTGAATTAAAAGTACTATTTTTTAAAGTGTTTTCATGTTGTATGTAAAACATATTTCTTTATAATTTAAGCCTTATTTTGGTTTGTTAACTAAATAACTGCAGTTAAATTAAAATAATGATTAATCTTAACGCTTTAATATAAGGTCATTCTCTTTACAGGGTATGTGCTAGTGGACTACTCTTCTAACAGTTATTGCTCCCAAGCTGTTATTGTTGTGGTGCTGCTCTGGAATACATTGCGTTTTAATCATAAATACTTAATAAACTCACTTGATCGATGGCCGAATGCCCAGGCAATTTCTCACTTCCCTCACTATGTTTATATTATATATGTTAAAATATGTGAATATATCTGCAGTAAGTCAAGTAATTATTTGGCAAAAAAAAAATTAACCGTTTTTGTATATACATATATGTATGTTGTGACGCTTGAAAATTAAAAATATATTTAAATATTCAGCCTAGAAGTATGCAGTAAAACAGTATCAAGTAAAACTTTATCAAAGGAAATTTGAAAAATGTTATTTAATTGAAAAAATCGTTGATAAATGCAAAAAAAATTGTTATTCTATTTTGAAGAGGGTTGAAATATGTGAATTTCCTTAAGAAATAGCTTCAATAGCAGTGTAGTAAAAGCTGCCACAACTCAATTCGGTTGTAAAGTGTGTTTTATTCAAATCTCAAGTTGTATCTAAACCTCAAACTTAAACTGGGAGCAGGTTGGCCAATTAAGCATTGCTGGGATTACGACGAGATACGACAAGCTTTTGTTGTTGCTTTATCAACCACCAGCATCGCAGGCAGCACCTTCAATAGAGCACCAACCAAGCAAACAATCAAGCAAACAGCCCACCGAGTGGTTTCTCTGAGTCTCATTCAGCGAACAGCTGTAATTGTGAAAGCCGATAATGAAATGCACACACCCACACAAATACATACAAGTGAATGTGTGTGAGTGTGTGGGTGGCTGAGTGTCTCTTTTATGTCAGTGTGTGTCTGTGTGTGTGTGTGTGTGTAAGTCCAAGTTAAGTAGCTCTTATGAGCAGGCTTAAATTTAATGTGAAAATCGATAGACTTGCAATTCGCTTGAAAATCTTTTGCAGCATCATCATATCTTTTCTTTCTTTTTGTGCCACGTGGCAACAAACTGTTGCATGCACTGTGTATGTCTGTGTGTGTATCTGTGTGTGTTGCTAGTTGAATAAAAGTGCAAAAGTGCTCTTAATTGCAAGTGCGAGTGCGCAGTCTGTTATTATGCACTGTGTGTCTCGACCACAATTGCTGCGCAAAAAAGTGTGCTACAAAAAATGCAATTTTCCCCGAATGTAAACAACAACAACAACGACAACAAAAGCTGCCATCAACTACATGAAGTGACTACTCACCAAAAAAATAGTGATGTTAATGCATTAGAAGTGTAAATTGAAAGCAAGCTTCAAAGCTTACGAATATAATTTTATAAAAAAAAACCTTCAATGAAAATACTTAAGTAGTTTTTTCAATTTTATAATTTAGTTCTAAGTTTTTTCTTCTTTTTTTAAGTTTTAGTCAAAGTTAAATCAATAAATAAAACAAAAATCTATCAAGTTTTGCTCTTTCTAAAAAATACGTGAGAGGCATTTAATGATATTCCAGTAATGGAACTTGAAGTATTTAAAAAGTGTATTTAAAAGTCGTTGACATGGATATTTGGCCATCTTGCAGCTTTGTTATAGCGTCTTTAATTGTTAGCAAATTTATGAACTTGCATAGCATTCCCAGCATTTGGAATTCAGCCAAGGGGCAGTTTGACATGAGTCGACTGTGTTCTTCATTACGTATACGACACGATGTGCCCTTACCCAAACACACAGCTAGTTGGAATGTAATGAAGTGCAGAGTCACATCAAATCAATGAAGTGTGTAATTGTCGCCCCCAGCCAATTTGTAAGTCATGTTTGCAATGCTCTCTCTTATGATGTACGAGTCAAATCGAATCGAATCGAGTTGAGTTGAATCGAACTAAGTTGAGTTGTGCTTAGGGCCAAGTCTAAGCAACCCAGTGGATGTCAATGATGCAGTAAAATGTTGTTGTGTCTGTTGCTTTTGCCACTTCTTGACACGAAAGTAAAATAACAAAGCACTTTGAACGTGATGTCATGTTTCTGCCCTCTTTCCAATTTCATTTATCCCTAAGTCGAGTGCAAAAAAAAAAAGGCAAAGTGCAAACAAACTATATAGAAATGGGATTAACGCTCTGCTGTGTCGCCTTTGTTGCCTGTCTGTATCAGAAGCTCAAATTCAAACTCAAACTCGAGCACTTATCAAGGAGCATCCGAAAATGCTCGAGCATGAAGAGTCAATAAAAACATGACAAGTTTAAAGTGTTGCCAGGCTGAACAGCAACACAACAAGCTTGTGTAAATGTTTTTCTTTCTATCTCTCTCTCCCCCTCTCTCTTTACACTCAGAAAAATAAATGAGATATAAAAACTTTGAGCTGTAAGTTTTGTAAAATTTAGGACATAAATTAAAATTTACTTTGCCTTAAAAATTTTTAAATCACAATTTAATTATTATTGATAAATATAAAAAAAAATAGTTTTATATTTACGACTCATCGCTTGAAATTTAAGAAATTTTTTTATCATGAGAAAATTTGCGTAATAATAATAATGTACTTTATGTTGTATTCAATAAAAAAAATGCAATAAAAAAAAAACATTTTTAAATTCTTTTTAGTTTCAAATTTTAAGATTTTTTTTTGTGCAATCATTTTTTTGCGTGTAACACTTTTGCTAGCTGTTTACATGCCCCGAAAAGTTTCACTTTGAGAACGTCAAATGACAGACAGACAACTTCCTTTCAAACACTTTGAGGCTCAGATGCTGTCACTTGCTGTTAGCCAAGTATTTTAACGTGGTCTAATTGAAGCGAAGTGCGGCTTGTCAGCTGAAAACAATAACAAACGAGTGGCAAATTAGAGGGGAGTGGGGAAATATATTGTGTATCGTAATATCGATATGCGCCCATATTACATTGAATATTGAAGAGATTGATATAGAGTAAGTCCAATTTATTTAAAAAATTTATAAAGTCGACGGAACTAATTACTTAAGTTTATTAACCAAATATTGATGCTTGAAAATAAATAATAAATTTTAATCTTCAGCCGAGAAGTAGGCAGTAAAACTTGATCATAGTTGAATTCGGTGAATATCGTAAATTTTGAGGGCGCCATCTTATGGGTCGTGATCAAATTGCATTGAATATTGAAGAGATTTTATAGATGTAATTTATTTAAAAAATATAGAAAGTCACAGCCGAAATAATTAAATTTATTAAACAAATATTACCAAGAGGAGTTTAAAATATAAAAAAAAAAAAACTAAAACAATATATCCAAGTTTGTTAAAAATATTATAGAAAAAAATAAGACAAAAATTTAAATATGAAATTTCAATAAAATGATTGTATTAAAGTTTGCTTTTCAAAACTCTAATGACGCAAAAGAAATTCTCGGTGATCCAATTTCTTAAATAACAAAATACTTTTTTTTAGAGTTTTCAAAACTGTTAAAGAGATTTTTGTTTAATAGGAAGGGAACTTGATTTAAGAGCTAAGAATATTATCCAAAATATGGAGATTCATTTCTAACAGTTTTTTTCACTATATTGCTAAGCATTTCTAGCTGCAATCAATTTGCCAAAGTGCAATTTACATGTTTAAGCTCCAGGATTAGGCTAGAAGAAACACGTGTGTGTTGGAAAGGATAATAGAGCTATAAAGGGAGTGGGGTGAGAAAGAGAGTGAGTGGAGTGAGGTAGGGAGTACAATTTTGGGAATTGACAACCTTGAGGGCTTAATACAGTCGAGATTCTCATTACGCTTTGTGTACGTGACAACCTGGCTAATTATGTGGGCTTAAACGAGGCAAAAGGAAAAGGGAAGAAGAATTTCATGTTCAGGTTATGCAAATGAAATGGCCGAAACGACATGGCCTTAAAGCGATTAGTGGCACAGACACAACCAGCCAAAAACTGTGGCCCTTTTTTGGCCTTAAGTTTTAGCCCAATTTAAAGCAATGTCAACAATTCACTCACATTAACTGGCCAAGAAGAAGTCAAACTTTTAGATTTACAGAAAAGCGGTAGGGGCGTGGCAGGGTGTCTTCTATCAAGCTGTTAAATTACACAAATAGTAGTTAAATTTCAATTTTCGAAATTGGTATAAATTACAGTTGTAACTTTTGGCCCAATTACTTGCCAAGTTTAGCTCAAGATGTTTTCATTTACGACTTTTAACTTTTTGTGGGCAGGAGTTCAAAACTTAAAGCTGGCCACAAACTGCTATTGTTGGCCAACTTGTTGCCTCTTGGCCGTCTTTTAATTCCAGGCACGAACGCAATGAACAATTCAACGTGCGCTATCAGGATATCGTAATCGCAGACCCTTCCATTTCCACCGCACAGTGGGCACTTTTAGCTTAAACAAGTCATCATTTTTAAATTTATAACTTATAAATATGTAAAACGAAATATGATTTTGTTTCAATTTTTTTTAATGAAATTTAAAATTTTATATATTTTTTTTATTTAAAGTGCATTTTATTTATCAGAGATTATTATTTTTTTGTTGAATTTTTTTTTTTTTTTTTAACAATAAAGAAATTATTTTATTGAATAAATCAATTTTTAATAGTGATCAACTTTGATTACAAATTTATTATTCTAAAATAAATTGAGTTAAAATATATTATTTATATTTATTAAAATAAAGAACGACAATAAAAAACTTTACAATTTTATCTGCCCAAATTACTTTTCAGCATAAAGATGGTAATTGTTTTTACAAAGTTATTAACTAATTGGAATATAAGCATTAGTTAAATTTTGATCCGCAAATATTTCTATTAAAAATACAGCTTTTACAAATACTTTAAAATTTTTGCTGCCCAAATTATTTTTAGAATAAAGAGTCTAATATTTTCTACAAAGCTTGTCGAGCTCGAAAATATGCAAATATTGGATGTTGAAGTGGGCGTTGCATTAAATTAATTAATTCAGAGAATTCTCTATGAGCTTTGGGCACTAGCTAATACTAAAGCTAAACATATGCATATATTAAAATCTCTTTGACTATATGTAAATTTTCATTTCCTTGCAGTGAAATTATTTTGTTTTATGAAAGCCTATAAGCATTATCATTACATTTTAATTATCATTGAAAAAGTATAGAAATTTTATTCACTAATATTGAACAAAGTAGCGTTAGTGAAAACTTTTTTAATTATTACTGAAAATAAAAAGTAATTCAAATTATATTTTATTTTCCAAAAATTAATTATAATGTTTTTTAAATTGGCATTTTGTTATTACATTATTCAATGGCAAAAGAAAATATTTTTCAACTACTTTTTATTTTCAATTAGAATTTAAAATAAATGGTTATACTACTTCTTTTTTTAGAGCTAGTAATATAACAAGTGCCCATTTACAAATTTTGTGTTTAATAGAAGTAGAATTTGTATTGTTGAAAACAATAACAACAACAACAACAACAACACACAGAGGGCCTGATCAGCCTCACAACTATCTTGTCACTTTTACGACTTAGAATTCTCAACTGGTTCTAGCGTCTGGTCAATTCACGTGGACGACGCCAAAAGTCAGCTAGCAATGTTGGTCGATTGTCAATTGTCTTGACCTGCTTTTGGCCGAGTCTGTCATTGAGTGCTGCCTGTCAATGGGGTTCTGAGAATACATATTTGCATAGCTCGACATAAAAAATGCTACAATTTCCTTTTTGTTTGTTTACTCTACTCTTCAATTTCTATCTTTTTTTTAGGACTGGCAACAAAGGACAAAGTACGTAGGGCGGAATGTCCTTTAGCATGATAATTAAACTGTCAAAAACATGGCTTGTTTTTCTTCTTCGTTTTTTTGTAGCTGGCCAACAACTTCAAAGCTGCGTTTGACCAACATTAAATGCTAATTTCCCCTTAAAGGGAGGGGAGAGAGAGAAGTTGGGGCGATGGTTTGGCTAGTAAAAACATAAAACAATATCCTGTTTTAGAAAGCTAGAAAATAAACCGCAGCTCCCCATCGATTTGCATTTTTTTCCTTTTTGTTTTTCGTCGTTTCAGATTCCATTTCATATAATTTTTTTCTCTTATTTTTGTGCGAAAAACTTGCCGCTAGCTTAAACTAATGGCGTCCATTAATCAAAAGACGTGTGTACACTTAGTTAGAACCTTTTTATACCACGTTCTCTGTATGCCAAATAGAATGGGTCTATCGGTCAATGCGGCGTATACTTAATACTATTTGGCAGCCTTGCGAAATCGTTTAACTACATGTGGTTTCTTTTTCCTTTTTTTGTGGTAAACCCTTCTTCTATTTGCCTTTATTTACAGGACAACTCGTAGTTGAATATTGCAACTTTTGCTCGTCATTTGACTAACTTTTAATGCGTGTAACTTGATTAATGTTGAGCGCTTTGAAAAATTTCTACCCAACATTAATGTGTGTGGAAGTTTTTGGTATACCACATGTGAGATGGAGTAAATAAAGCTGAAAATGGACCCTTGTTTTTTTTTTTACCTTTACAGGGTATAGTTTTTATTTTCAGAAAATATGGGCAAAAATTTAGATTACATTAATTAAATTTATTCTTAAAATACTTGCATATTCAACATCTCATGTCTAAACTTTTTATGCTTTAAACTTTTGCTTAGTTGACTATTTTGATTTTACTAAACAAAACCACAAACTTGTGTTCTTTACTTTGTTGTATGTAAACTATGCTTTCTAAATTAATTTTGAAATCAACTAGAATGCCAACAATGAAATTACACCAAACGAAATCTCCATTGTCGTACACAGAAACTGCTCTTTGCTTTTACAGCTGAACTGCAGGATTATTTCGAGCTTGCAGGGTATTAAATCAGGTGCTGTTGCTCTCAACTCATTCAACTCTTGACGCATTCGTTTTCTTTGTCTTTCGAGTATTTTTTGGGGACGGGAAAATGTGACGATGCCTCCGGCATCTGCATAAATCATTATTTCATTTCTTTGAGCGCCTTTTCTGCATGAGCAAATTCAATTAGTTCGCACTGTAAGTGTTCTGAAACTGAGACTGAGTTTGAGACTGAGAAGCTGGCGTATTGCAGGTTTTCAACACTTTTTGAAAAGGGTTTTAATTAAATTGTGGCACATGGAGAAACGCTTTAAATTTGGCCAACAACTTGACACACATACCTACATGTATTCCACACAACGATAACAAATTTTGCACACAATTTTGGTTTATTTATTTAAGGTCCACTTATGTTAGTCGACAAAAATGAGGTAAAAGCTATAATTAAATTAGGAATGAAAATTGAAAATCTGGTTTTTATGCAGCCTGACGCCATTTTGAGCGTAGTCACGCATTGATCATGATTTGCTCTTAAACCTTATTTTAGATTACAATTTTTGTAAATTTTTTTTAACAAAAGTTTAAAATATCAAGTTTTCTTTATAATTGAACTTTCTGTATCATAAGAACACTTTAAATCTGCTTCCGAGGCTGTTAATTTTTTTTATAAAAAATGGTCCTTGTCGGTAGGATTTTTAATTAACTTTAAACTGACATATCTTTATTAAAACTTAACCGATTTTTATGCGGAATGTTTTTTTTTTTCAAAACTCCCACATTTTATTTTCTCCAAAAAATGTTCTCCAAAAATTTTCCAAATCAAAAATAATTATAATTATTCAGCTTCTTGTATCAATTATATATATCAACACTTTTAAATCTAACCGGAGTTTTAATGAATTGAATTTGAATTTACTTATTATTTAATTTAATTTAAAAAGTATTCCAAATTTTTTTTATTTAGCTATTTGCTTGAGGCTTCAGATTCACTTACTATGTCAGGCTGAACTTTGAGTCGAGGATTTAATTCCATTTCAACATGAAATGCGGCGCCATTTGATGTGTTAAATTCTGCTGGTGGAGATAATGAGAAGATGTTGCTTGTTTATGTGTGTAAGTGATATTTATTTGCACATTTCTGGCTGGCGCCAGTGACAGACTGACACGCAGTCTGACACACACAGACAGTTAAACACACACACACTCCTACACACACTCGCGACGTGTTTTTTTTTTTTTTGGTTTAAGCGTTTAATAAATGGCCAAAACGGAGCAAGCAGACCAGACCAGACCAGACCGCAACGATGAATGGTCCAAACCGAACTGAATTCATTCAGTTAACACTCGGCGAGTTTTGCCAATCAAAATGTTGGCGCATGCGTCTGACTTAAGGCCAAAAAGAGCGGCTTTAGTTGTAAACAAATCCAAGAGAGCGGAGTAGTTAGAAGAGGGGAGAGAGAGAGAGAGAGAGAAGAGGATAGGGGGGCGCAGGAAAAAAGCTGTGAATCAACAACAAGAATCTCATATCCTTTATTCATAAGCGCACACTTTTATCATGTATGTAGTTTTGTCAACAAAATTCTCAACTGTTGCCAAACAAGACCAAGTTTTTTATGCAACTTCCTCTTCCACCCCTCCCTGTCCCCTTTAAGTTGTTACCAAGAAAATATATATTATTTTCTTTGAGTGTATTTGCAACGCTTTCAAAAGTTGCTCTGTCATTTAGCTGGCTTTCAGCTGCCACACATCGTTTTTTGGGCCATAATCAAGTAACTTTTTTTCACTTTGAACCAACACATCAACAAATTATTTCATATCTTATTCACATCAATTTATAATCAAAATGTAAGCAATAAAAAATTCATAACAGACTGTTGATTAAATTAGAGATTTATTTAAGTAAAGTTTTTATATTTTTTTTTTATTAAATTTAAATAAATATACTTTTATTATATTCTTTTTAAAAAGCAGATAGTTTTACAAATATCAAACTGTATTCAATACTACATTAAATTTTAATGCTACTCACTTTTACTAATACTAATACTAATGAACAAGAAGACCATTAGATAAACAGACATGTTGTATATTAATAATAGATTGATTTTAATTAAGTGAAATGTAGAGACTACATTTAATTTATTTGCTTGCTTTCATTAAATTTAAATTTGCATTCGAACTGACAAAAGTCAACTTGAGTTGGCCATAAATATTAAATTAAAGACCTGCATATACATACATGTGCATTTAGAATAGTTAATCGCATTGCTGAATCAAGTGCTCGTGCATGACTTCCATTCCAGAGCAACTTTACGCCCGGAACAAGTCCGTAAATGTGACTCAATTGATGCGTAAAAAGGAGAACTTAAATACACATTCAAAGCACAAGCTTAAGTATATGATCAAGTACATGTTTAAGTACATTTTAAGGCAACTCAAGTCAAGTTTAGCTGTAGTAGATGTTAAATGTTAAATGAGATTCAACTGGGCGTCGACGCCAATCAATTGTTATTGAACACGACCAACGACAATGACAACGGAGCGTATGAGTTATATCCGTTGTTTAACTGTGTGTGTGTGTGTGTGTGCTCAAATGCAATTAAATTGTTTTCCAATGGCAATTGTTCGAGCATGGCGACTATTGTAAACTCGTTGCAACAGTGGAAATGTCACTTATAAAGGCCAACATTAAAATATGACACTTTGCCAGTGACACATGTGAATTGCGACAGCTGCAAACTTGCGATTTTACGTAAACAATTCAAGGAAATCATTCCGCACAGCACAGTGGGACATAATAAGTATATGAGCTTTAATAAATTTTGTGGTTGCTGTTTTTAATATATTTTAATATTTTAATTTAATATTTTAAAATTTCTGTGAGCTTTTCAAAGCTACAAATATTTAAGAATTTACAACCATAAATTTTGGTCTCAATGAGCATAACAATTTTTTTTTTCTTATATTTCTTCGTAATAAATTAAATTAAACTGTTTTTGTTAAGGTACTTCTCAGTTAAAAATTGTTTTTGCTGCTTAGTTATTATGTATATTTTCAGAAATAAATCACATATTTCAGACCTAACTCAAATCACTATTAAGAAAGAAAGAAAAGGTTCGAACTATGGAGATATTCGACTTATAGAGTTATTTTTCTTCAGTATATTAATTTTACTGTCATTCATTTAGCACGAGTTAGAGAGAAATTCGAGTTATAGAAGTTTGAGTTATGGAAGTTCAACTGTATTTAAATTTGTTTTGATTTTAGAATTAAAAAATACAGTTTTAAATTTATGTATTTACCTTAAACACACGTGTCAAAGACATTAAAAAATTATCGAATCAAGCGGGTTGCACTATGAGCAAAATAAATAATATAATTTCATATTTCTATGTAATAAATTATATTAAATTTATTTTGTTAATGTTAAAGTTTCGTATTTTAAAATAAGAGTGGTTTCTTGCAAACACATTTAAATATTATGTGTATTTTAAGAAATATAGTAAACCACACTTTCCCTACCTAAATTTTGTAATTTAATTTTGTTTATCTTAAGCAATGAAAAACCAATTTAAAAACTAAAATTTGTCTTAAACACATATATCAAAGTGGACAAATAATATATAGGGGTTCCCCACTGTGCGTTGAGAAGAGAGAGAGAGAGGGGGAGAGAGAAAAAGAGGGTAAAGGAAGGGGCATACCACGTGTTGTACCATCAACAGACCGACAATATCAATACCAATTCCCCTACTCCTCTACATATATCCTTCTATGTATGTATGTGTATTGCTGTCTGATTATTTGTTTTGATAATTGACGCAAGCTGTCATTAGTTGTAATCGAGGCAAATAGCGTTAAGGTCGACACGCCCTATTTAATGGCCAGCCAAAAAGGTTTTCCCCTTTTTATTATTGCTATTTTTATACATGTTCAAAAAACGAAGCCTTTCAACAGAGTTGTGTGTTGTGTAATCTACTGTCATCATCATAATCATCAGCGTCGTCATAAACATCATTAGCTACCTTGTTATACTCACTGCAAGTAAAATGACGACAAATGGTATATATAAAGGTTAAAGGTTACTAAGAGCATAATTTAAAAAGTGTGTGAAGCTTATATTTTATTTATAAAATTAATAATTAATAATTTTGAATTTCTAAAATCTTATGATGCAACTTTTCTTAAATAAATAAGCTCGAAAAATTTACTTCTTAAGAAGACTATATTAGTAGAAAGCAAACACATATACTAATAAAACAAAAAATAAAGTTGAAATCAAGATTTTTTTAATTATTTGTAAGAATTTTTATTTTTCGACACATTTTATTGAATTTAAGTTTTTAAGCTGAAAGTTTTTAGTGTAAAAATTTATATTTAAATCATGCGTCGAGAAACAAAATATTTTCATTCAGTTTATTAAGACATAGGGTATTATCTAGTTGTTTACTATTTCTCTCTCTCCCATTCGGTGGAGCATTTCAGTTTGTTTGTCGTGGTTTTTTGTTGACTGGGCGTGCTTAAAAGCTGACAATAATAACACAGGCACGGTACAGGAACATTCACCGCAAGCACTGACAGGACACAGATCAAAAGGAATCCGCTGACAAAAAGAGCTTACAATGCCAATCCACCTACAACACACACACACACACAGACACAGACACAAACCATCATGTTGTAGATGTATGTGTTATTGGCCACTGTTGAAAGCCAGAAGCAGAGAATAAGAGCAGAAATAACGATTTCAATCCATGCATTTGAATACAGAGTAGGCCACATAGATACATACATCTACAGATGTGTGTGTGTGTGTGTGTATTTGTGTGTGTATCTAAGCAATCAGAGATAGCTCGACAACAGCATTGCAAGTGAGGTCCTGAAAGCCATTGTATGTTTATATTACTCAAAGGTAGACCGACTATGAAATGATAGCACTATGATTTGCATTAAATTTCATTACGAGGAAGATAATTGTTATTGTAGAACGTCATTTATTAAAAAGAATCGAAGCGAAATATCCTTTGACCGATGCCCTTTTAAAATTCAAAATTTGCATTTTATTGTGATATGTCTTAGACACTTAAGTATCTTAAAATTTGAATTATTAACGCAGTATTTATATTTAAAAATATTTTTATCAATTAATTTATTATGTTGTATGCTGACTTTTATTTAAATTCAATTCGTTTCTTGTCAATCAGAACAAGCAAAAAATCTATAGCATACTTTTAAGGGCCTATCAATTTGGTTGGGGTAAATAAACTTAATATGCGAATAGAAAACGCAGTGAACTGTCAACTTTGGAAGTCAAGAGAAATCTGCAGATGCTCAAATCTGAAATCTGAAATCATTCATTAGATATTTCGCCAGACGACTGACTGCTCCACAAAGACAAAGGACACGAGACAGACAGACAAAGACAAGAGACAGATAATATGAGGCTGAAAGTCAGCAACAATTTTACAGAGATGTGATGAATAAATGGGAATGTGAAAGAGAATAAAGTCACATATTGTGCACTTCGTTGGCTGCCTTTGGCAATGCCATTTGGCCGAGTTCAAGGAACGTTCACGTGAGCACGATTTCAAGCATCCTCGAAGGAAGCGACAGCTTTGAAACTCGTGTTAATTAAAGTGAGAATCCACTACACAAATACTGGCACTTACCTGTGCTGGGATACTCACTACACACCAAGAAAAATCACGTTGCTTAATTTAAAAAAATACTCAAATGTCATCAAAAATTACTTAAAAAAAACTACATATGCATTGAAGACCAGAGGAAAAAGTACTTAATAATAATAATAATAAAAATTAATTCTGATTTATATTAAAATATATTTATTTTAAATGCTCTTAAAAACTTATCTGAATTTATTGAAATAATATTAAATATAAGCCTGTAACTATATGTATTGTAATTTTTTTAAAAAAATACTTAAATGTCAAATAAAATAGATAAATAAAACCAAAGGGAATAATAAACAATTTAGTTTTACATTAAAACATTTTTATTTTAAATGTTCATAGCAACTTGTCAGAATTTATTCAAGTTAAACATGTCACATATTATTATTTTATTATTTTACTCAACTTTAAATCAAACATTTTACTAGTTTATTTAAATATTCGGGCAAAATTTTAATCTCTGAGTGTAGAAAATGTTTAAAGTTGAAATTTTCTGCAAGGTGGTGCCATAATTTTGTCGAGGGACTAAACGCAGCGATTTCTTTGACATTTCAAATTAAATATGCAAATGGGCGATAGAAGCATTTGCCATTCAGTTGATGTATCTCTTGCTCGACTGAATATGATTTCTTTTTTTCTTTTTTCGTTTTTTTTTATTTTTATTATCGATTTTGGCTGAGACTGTCGACTTACAATTCAAGTCCCCTTCGCAATCCAAACGCCAGCGAAAGGAAATGCGATTGAATCGTCTCAGTAAATTAAATGAAAGATCTGAAGTGTATTTTTAGAGTAAAAAATTATTGCCATCAATATAATCATATTTTATATGCATAACGAAATTAATGATGCAATTTATCGCCTTGGCCAAGTTAATGCATTTTGACAGAGCCAGCAAGCTGTAAATATTTATAGCACAGCGGGAAATATACCATTTTAAATTCAACCGAGTAGAAAAATTAGAAACAAACACATAAAAGTCAAACGCAACTTCAAAGCGAGCTCATGTACCTATTATATATGTGCATATATTTATGTACATATATAATATAAACACGTTTTTCAGGTGATTTATGTAAATGCATATTTCTGCTGTTATTAAAGATGATTTTCAGCTGCAATTTCCTTTAAATCCTTTGCGTGGCAGGGAAATGCGCTTAGAAAACCAAAAGCCAAGAGTTTTCCTTCTGCATGTGACCTCATTCATTCAACGGGAAGGTAAACGGTTTTAGTTTTTCATGCGCAAAGTTCAGTTTGTCCACAAGCTGCCGGCTTGCTTGCCACACGCTACACGCCACACTCAACACGCCACATGCCACACACCACAAAACTCTGCAAACAGCGCCACAAATCGCCAAATAGCCCACAGCAAGTGACCGAGCGTAGAAGAAGAGGATTTTCAACAGAAAAACAGATTCAGTGTGTGTACTATGCGTATACGCAATATTTAATACTTATTTAATTCCAAGAACGCAATTCAATCTGTCAGCATGTCGCAAGTTCACAACAAGCTTCTAAGTATAAGTAATTGCAATTGGTTCTCCGAATTGCATATACTATATTAATAAATGTGAAACTAATACATATATGACAAAATGCATTCTAATTTCAAGTTTCAGAAATTAATTCAATCAGTCGACATGTTTGAAGACAACATAAATTGCTTAGTTAAATACAGTCGAACTTCTTTAACTCGAATCACCATTATCCGAGAAAAAAGTTCGAGTTAAGGAGACTTCGAGTTAGGGAATTTTTTTTTTAGTTTTTTAAATGAAACTACAATTTCATTCATTCATAAATACATTTTAAATTGCAAATTTTTATTGTTATTTAAAAAAAAAAAATTCCAGTTTGTTCAAGACCTGTCGATATTCTCAAAAATAGGTTTTATCGTTCTTTTGCTGTATCCAAAATACGTGCCCGATTCAAATGACAAAATTAAATTTGCATTATTTAATATAATGAAAACTGTTTTCGATGAGATATTATATTTTTCAGCCACTTCAATTTTTTTGGTCCACTTTTGAATTTCTTAACAAATAAGTTTAAAGATTTCTTAGTGAGATAAACATTTTAATACATGTGCTGGTGCCATGGTAAATAAAGTACATTACGAAAATCTTTCCTAAAGCAATTTCACAAGCTTAAGTAATTTTTGATGCAATATTCTTTCATATACCATCACCATTTGCTAATGTACTATACATCAATCAAAACGAGCCGGTAACAAAAGCATTAAATAGATACGAAAAATTTTCCCGAAAAATTCGACTTACAGAAGTACGGGCCAATATTTTTGTTCGAGTTAAGGAGAAACTCGAGTTAGAGAAGTTCGAGTTAGGGAGACCGAATTGTATGAAATTTGCTCAGTAAACGCTATTGCCACTCGATTTTGTTCGAGTTAGAGAAAATTCGAGTTAGGGAAGTTCGACTGTATATAGATCCAACTGTTCTTTAGGTACATTCAACATTTATATTTATACAATTAATTAAGACATTTGTTTAAATACAAATACAGTTAGATTTACCTTTTGCCAATGCCAACAGAGCGTTGTGAATATTTGCATTAGAATAAGCAACAGACTCATGATAGCGTCAAAGGCACGACGAGAAACGTGTTTGGAATATTAACCATTTGAATGCGAAGATATTACCATATTTTAATCAATAAAATTCCATTCGCTTACACAAATAAAAGTCACGAGTTTTTATTTCAATTTGCTGAACTAGCGCATTTATTAAATTATCCAAAGAGCAGTACAAAAACTTAAAACAATTCTATAGCCAACTAACAGGCTAAGTAATAATATGAAAACAGTTTTCAATTTTTTTAATTTTGTTTTTATCTTTTTAAGAGTTTTGTTTAATGTTTAACAGAAATTGCTTTTGCTTAGGGAGTTTGGCAACTAACTAAATAGGAAAAAATTACAATGAGTAGTTAATTATAATTTTAATAAGCCGACTCAAGAGTGCATTCTAATTAATATTCTAAATAGACTCCCTGTTATAATTCTCAAATGTTAAATTCAAATTAAAAGTTGTTGTTGTTGCAATTAATTTCGTTAGGCAATTTTGTGATTGAAAAGCAGCTGCTAATTCGTGGTTGATTGAATGATGGATAGGTTGATTGATTTGTGGTTGTTTTGCTATACAAAAATAAATCATATGCAGTAAATTAAAATTACATTATGTGTACGTACATTGTTTTTTTTTTTTACAAACTAATATCAAAGTTTAGTTATCAACAGTTTAATTTGTGACCGTCGCATGCAACATGCGCGTGCCCTTTGCCCTCTCTCTATATAGTACACTATACAGATAATACATACACTATATGTATATATTGTATTATTTATATATTGCCTATACATCAATGCATATGGATATTTTCATTAATTAATTAATTATTCAGTTATTTTGTTGCTATTTGTATTTGTTTGTCTCTCTGTCTCTGTTTCTGCTTCGCTTGTTACATTATGGCTATAAACTTCAATGTTACATCAACTTTTTGTATGTTTTCTTGTTGTTGTTGTTGTTGGTTTTTCTCCTTTTCGACTTCTCTAACTTAGTTGCAATAATCAATGACTTTGTATGCATTACGCGTTTATCACAATTTCATTTGTTAATTTTCATATATTTCTATTTACTATTTGTTTAGTTATTCAATTCGCTGTGTTGTCGTTTTGTTAATTCTCTTGTGTTGTTTTTTTCAATGCTATTGTCAACTATTTGTAGGTAATAAATTATGAAAACGTTATGGTTGATAATCAGGCTTTCGGTTGGTACGGTTAGAAACTTCTTGGTCTATATAACTATATATATATATTCCTAGACAAATAAAATATTGTGATTCTTGGTTTAAACTCAAAATTCAGTTTTGGCAAATCATAAATATAGAAATACATCAATTCGCTGATTGCAGTAGAGATGTCAAATTTGACCATTGGCCGGATTATTGTTGTTGTTGTTGTTGCCTCCATCTGCTGCTGTTGTTGTTGTTGTTGCTGCTGCAGCTTCCCCAGTTGCTGTTGTTGTTGTTGTGGGTTTGCCTGCATTCAGCTTTGCCTTGACCTTCAGCAACAACGCCTCAAATGAATCCTCCTGCGGTGGCGCAACTGGCGCTGCCTTGGGAAACACGTACGAATGATAATTATTGATGCCGGCATTGTCTGTATAAATTAAATACAAATTGAATTAATTGTAATTTCCGTTAGTCAGTTCACTTTGAGTTCAACTCACCCAAATCGGCGTAGGAGGCGCGACAGAACGCCCGTCTGCCCCCGAAGCTAATGTCGTACATGTTGATCTGCGCATCCCGAGGACTCGTGTCGATGGCCGTGAATGCGTCCTGCGCACGTTCAAACGTCACAAAGCCATACTTCATGCTGTTTTTCAATACAAAATGTACAACAATTAATATATTTATTTGAATGGACAAACAGATAAACGGATATTTAAATTTCAGAAAACCAAAGTATGAGAACAAGAAACCAAACTCTAAAATTTAAACAATTAAAACATTTAATAGAACAAAAATTGGGGAAATACTGGTTTCCTAGCTACAATTTCATATTTTAATTGTAATTTCTCAATTTATTATTGTTATTTATTTAATTTTTATATCAAAACTTTAAGTTTATAAAATTAACTATTTAAAATGCCTATCTTTACTTCTTTTTGCCTGATTACATACTTTTTAATATTTAATTTCAGCTTTCCAAAATTTTAAGATGACATGTCCAAATTTTGTGCTCCTACTTATACCCGATACTTAATAAATAAGTAAAAGGGGATATTGTATTCATTGCAATGTATGTAACAGGGAGATGGAAGCATCACCGACCCCATAAAGTATTCTTGATCAGCATCAACAGCCAAGTCGATATACCCATGTCCGTCTGTCCGTTTGTGGGAGAGCCTAGATCTCAGAGACTATAACAGCTAGAGCAACCAAATTTGACACACAGACAGTTTTCAAGGTATTAGGAATTTTTTACCTAATAATGTTAACTAGTATTATTACCTATCATCCTATTAAATTGTAACAACATTGAACAAACAGAAAGGTTGTAATGGCTGATTAAAGTTTTTAAGAAATGTACGTGCCTAAGGCATGGAATAAAAAATATTTGAAATTTATTTAAATAAGTAACGGGTATCCTAAATATAGTCGGGAGCTCGACTATAGCCTTCCCCACATGTTTCTTATTGAAAGTATCACGGTTTTGTTTTCCTAATAGTTTCTCCTTTACATTTAGTTATTTTAGATATTTTTAATCTTATTTTAACTTAAATTTTTTCCCAATTTTGGTTTCCAAATATTGACTTCCTTTAAAAAGACTTGTTTTCATCCTAATTTTGGTAATCTTACTTTAATCCCTTATTCTTTAAGGGAATTCCACTTCCGATCTCATGGTCAACTCACCCGTTCTCCTTGTAGTGTATGGTTATCTGCTTGATGCTGCCGTAGGGCAAGAACTTGCGACGCAGCAGCTCCTTGGTGGTGTCCGCCTCGATTCGGCCCACATAGACAATGCGACGCTCCTCGACCGCCGGCTGCGAAACATTGCGATCCACAAAGCCACGTCGATTGTTGTTGTTGTTGTTGGATGGAGATCGGGAACGGGAGCGGGAACGTCGAAGGGGACTGCGACTGCGTTCGCGATCACTGAACTCGGATCCGGTGGAGGAGCAATTGTTGTTGTCGCGATTCGCGAGATTTTTCGAGCGTCGTTTGTTGTAGCTGGTGCGACGCTGTCGCTGCCGCTGCTGCCGTTCATATTTGCCCGACTCCGAGTAGGAGGACGAACTGACGGAGCTGCGGTGACGACGTGTGCTGCGCGAGGAGTAGCCACCACCGCAGCCAACACTGCTACCAGCACCACCGCCTCCTCCTCCTCCAGCCACAGTGGCATCCAAGTGACGCAGTCGCTCCAACGAATTGGAATTGGAGTTGGAATTGGAGCGTGAACGGAACGAGGCCAGACTGCTGCAAGCTGACGAGGATGTGGACGACGAGGATGAGGATGAGGACGCAGCAGCCGAGTTGCGTTTGCGATAACTGCGACGCTTGCGTTCGCGCGATTGTCGCGTCGTTGGCAGCGTCAGCAGTGGAAACTCGGGCTGCAGATCCGTCTGCGTGCCCATGGAGATCATGCGCTTGCGCACACGATTCTTGGCCAGATGCATGATGACCTTATCCTCGCCATGCTGCTCCTTCTTATCCGACAACTGCTGATTCGTCTTACTTTCCGTTGGAGCAGCAATGGCCACACAATTGGAATTGGTCTGTCTCACCACCTCGCTCTGTATGCTGGCTATCAGGGAGTGGGTCATGTCCTTGCTGCTATTGGACATGTTGTACAGCAGCACGGAGGACTTTAGCAGCGAGCGCGATGAAGGCGGCGTCTTGTGATCCCGGAGTGCAACGCTCGCCTGTTGCGGCGGTATCGTGATGTCCGTGTTGCAACTGGCCGACACAATGATGATCTCCTCATAGTCCGCTTGCACTCTGCTATTAACTGGCGCTGCAGTTGGAGCTACAGTTGGAGTTGGAACTGCGCTTGCTGGTTGCTCCATCGAGTCGCGCTCCATGCAGTAGGTGTCCTTGACAATGTCCTTCAGGGGCGGCAGCTTGGTCACCTTCGGCACCTTGGCCGTGATCCGTGAATCGATGATCTTCAATTGCTGCGCTCGCTTCAGTTCCAGCATGCGCAACACTTTATTCTTGGCCACTGTAATGGGATCGGTGGGAGGAATTGCTCCTGCTCCCGCTCCCGCTCCTAATCCTTGACTCGTTGGACACTTTAAGCTGTTGACAATGCTGCTAATGGCTGCCTTTTGTGGCGACTTTTGTTGTGGTGGCAACAATTGTTGTTGTACCCTTTGTTGTTGCTGTTGTTGTTGTTGTCTACTTCCAGCATCCAGCTTCGGTTGCTTGGCCGGCACAGGCGACTGTGTCTGCTTTGTGGCACCAGCAACTGCTCCACTTTTGCGCTGCTTGTACTCCTCCAAATTCAGCTTACGCTTTGGCGCCACTGTGGGCGTCGTGGGCGTGGCAATCGCCGCATCGCGTTCGTGCTTAAGCAAAGCCAAATTCTTGCCACCCAAACCAAGTCCCGTATGGATGACACTGGGCTGAGTCTGTGTCTGCATCTGTATCTGCGTCTGTATCTGTGTTGTCTCTGTTAACTTGGCCAATGTCGTTGGCTTGCCGCCAGCAGCTGTGTTGTTTTTTTGGTTAGCCTCTTGTATCCTCTTGGCCGACACTTTGGACTTGGTGGCCGTTAAACCGCCGCCAGCAGACGCTTTGACTCCCACTTTGCGCTTCAAAAAGTCGCATTGCTTTTTGTTGGGCACCAGACAAATGTTGTTGCTCGACTTGGGCTTCACTGCACTTGGCATGGCTGTCACTTCTACAGTGTTCACTGTTGCTGTTGCTGCCTTGGCCGCCAGTTGATTGTGCTATGTGTGAAATGAATAACATGCCTTCAACTTCATGCTCAACTCCTGATCTCAACTCTAGATACTCACCTCAGCCCTCAGTTTGTGTTGTGGCTTGGGACTCCAGGATGGATCCTCCTTGACATTGTCCACATAGCACAAATCGTCAGCGGCAACAGCGGTTTCATCCGCTTGTCTGGCTGCCCACAGCGATTCATCCACATCGATGACATCGACGGTTTCCACATCTATGATGGAGTCCGAGTCATAATCGGAATCACGACTCTTGGATGATATAATCACGGGCTTCGCAGCTGCAATTACTTGTGGTTTCTTAATTGATTTGATGGGCGCCAACGAAGCTGGAACTGCAATGGGAGCTGCAGTGGGAACTGCAGCTGGAGCTGCAACTGGAGCTGCAGCTGGAGGTAATATTGAGCGCTCTTCATCTATGACAGGAACTGATTTGTTTGTGCTTCTTTGCAGCGTGCTTAGATTATCGGCAAAATCATCTTTGGTAATGAAATCAGCCAAATCGAAGTTATTCACATCAATGTTCAGTCCAAGGGCGTCCGCATCCGAGTTCACAGTATTCGTGCTCAGCGTGCGACACTTGCGTTCATCCTGAAAGGCGAACGCATCTGTGGACAGCAGACGTTCATCAGGAACAACATCAGGAACAACATCATCATCATCGTCGTCGTCGTAGTCACTAGAGTGGGACTCGTAGTCGCCAATCGAGGAACTGTCTGTCCGTGTGCGAAATGTCGACTGACTCTGCAGATCATCATCCTCCACGCGACGAAGTGCATCGTTGTCATCATCCACATCCGAATCGATCAGCGCACTCAACTGACGCTGCTGCTCGTAGGCTGCCTCCACTTCGTGGTCTGTGATCGCCCTGTAGACCTGGCCATTGAGCACATTGGCATCGTCACTCAGATGCTGGTCCACAAAGTCACTGTAGATAAGCTGTAATCAATCGTAAGAGAATCTCATTAAATAACAAGCGAACAAACTTCAAGAATTTCTTCTTTATTTAAACAGAATATTACAAACATAAATGTACAAAAAATTAGGATTATTTAAAAAAAACGAATGACGATAGAATAAATGGTAATAAAATTATAAAAAAAAAAAAACCGTTTGAGTTAAGCAAATTAAAAACAAAAAGAAAGCTTTGATTTTTCTAACTCTTTTTATTATTAATATTAAAAACAAAGAGAAGTTTAGGTTTATCTTATTATGTTACTTATATAAGAATAGCACAAGAAGGAAATTCAGCTTGGGAAAAAAGTAAAGTTAAGAAATCAAAAATTATTATGCTTTATTAATATTAAATAAAAAAAAGAAGCCTGAATTTTCCCAATTTATGATCATGTTTAAAGATTCTTTTTAGAGTTCAGAAAATATATAGCTATTAATATAAGCATAGAACAAATACGAAATTTAAATAAAGAAACAAGTAGAGTTTGGAAATCGAATTATATACTTTTTAATATTAAATAAAACAAGGAGATTGAATTTATCTTATTTATAAAAAACTTTATAGAAAAGAATGATTCTTCCTCAAATTCAGAAATAAAAAAATAAAGCTTGTTAATATTAAATTTAAAAAAATAAGCTGTGATTTTTATAATTTACAATAATTCTGTTATATAATATGAAATAAATATTCTTACCAAATTCTTGCTGTTTTGCAGCTGCTCCTCTGCCTCCTTTTGGCTAAGCAGCGATTCATCTGTGGGCGGAATGGGCAGGATGCCATTTAACGTGTCCGTCAGTTGTAGTCTGTTTACAAATGTGGTTAATTAATGTAAGTAAGTGTAGTTGTTGATTAAACAAAGACATACTCATCATTGGCTGACCAGAAATTGGGCTCCGGATCATATTTGACAAAGTTCCCCTCGAAGGGATCCTCGTGAAACACATTCAGCATTCGTGAATCCATAATAATTAAATTGTGCGTGCAGAAAGTGTTAGAGAACTGGAAGATATAACAATAATGTGTTAACATTCCCTTTTAAGAAAGTAAATTATTTCCTTAACTCTAGGTATTTATTTATTCACTTTAATTTGTTTCTATCTTTTTAGACATTAATCCAAACAGAAATAAACTCGTTGTTAAGCCTGGTGTCATTTCTATAAAAACATTTCACTTTATTCTTAAAAATTAATAGCAACTTAAATTGTTAGTTTAAAATGCTGTTTTTAAACTTAAATTCAAGTTTTTTCAATTGATTTTAGTCGCCGTTTATAAAGTAAAAAATAAATTTAAAAAAACCTGACTGACATTTTAGATTTATTTTGGTCAAAAGACAAAATTCAATTGACATTTCGTTTATTCGCCTGACAAAATGAAAATTCTAGAAACTCGTGACTTGCACGTCAAACTGTAAAGTGTGTACACCAAAAAGAAAGGCTCACAAAATAAAAATATAAATTCAAATTTAAAATAATTTATCTAAATTTAAAGAAAAAAAGAATGCCCAAAAAGGTGATCACACGACGTCAGCGCAAAGCGGCTGAGGCCAAGAGAAACTACCAGATGATTGATGACACGCCCCCCGAGGCACTTGACGAAATTTTGGATGCACTGGTGACCAGCGAGGAGCCAACGAATCTCCAGCCAGAGGTCAAAGCGGAGCAGCAAGTGGCTGGAGCGGATGCGGAGCGGGGAAAATCAACAGTCCGAATTATTATGAATGACAAGAACTTGAAGCCGGATAAGAAGGTATTCGATTTGTTGGTCGACGAGAATAATAAAAAAGCCAAGTCAATGGGAGCAGGAGGAGGAGGCGGAGGAGGATTGCCATCGGTGCCCGGTCCACAAATTGAGCAGGGTTCGTTTAGCAAGACTTTAACGCGTCGAGCAGCTGCAACAATTACCAAAATACAGAAATTATCCAGGGCATTCAACAAGAAAATTAACTACAAACAATCCGCGTCACAAGTTGAATCCGCAAAAGGATCAAGGAGTAATCTGGACGAGACTGCGATGAATGACTTCGTTGGACCCCCAAAAGATGAGGATAAACCGTGCAATTGTGATTTCTGCAAAGTGGTCTTAAGTCAACTTTTGGCCCGAAAGAAGCGTCCGAATGAGAAGAAAAACTGCAAGAATTCGAGGCGTTTGGGGAATTCACGTCGCAGCGAATCCCCCGAGCAGCTGGACGGTGTGGTGAATTGTGAAGATTGCCGGGTGCAAACGCACAAGCAACGATTCCTCCAGCTGATGGAGATGAAACAGCGCGAAAGGGAGATACAAAGAATCAAGAACTTGAATAAAACCCAATCCAACAAGATTGTAAAGCCCATTAAATGTGAAACAGAAACAGCGACAAAACCATTATCTAATAATGATGCCAGAGGTCAGAAATCAGAAGTTGTTGGAGTCAAATCAAGGCCTTCTCCTGCATTTAAAACTGAAAGCAAGAGAATTGCAATAAAACCAACTTGTCGAACAATTCCAAAAGCGCAAGTCAAACCAAAATCCGAGAGGAAGGAGAACTTTTTGAATGTCATGCAACAGATGGCCGTGGAACCCGTCAAGGTCTTTGGCAATACAGGGTATTTTGTGATCAGCGGCACAGATGCTCAGTTAGCCGCCCAGCTCAGGGATGTACAGTCCAAAAACGTGACGATCCAGCGGATCGTGCTCCTTAAAAAGGGTGTGCACGACAAGGCAGACCAGCAACTGGATAAACTGAGCCAGAATCGTGAGGAAATACTAAAGAAAATGCGGGATAAATATGAAATGCTTGAGCCACGCCGAGAGGAGCGTCTAAAAATACCAAGCAAATATCTATAAAATGCAACTTCAGTATATTTACATGTATTCCGCATAAATGCAATTGTTTATACCATATTTATTTATGCTTTTAATTATTATTTTTCAAATACTGCAGTATTTATAATTTGCACGTGCACTTTAGTTAAAAATCGATAACTTTCAAAAAGTGGCGCGCAGTGTTCAACAAGTTGGCAACGCCAAAAGTGCACCGAATGCTTGCACAAAAGAGAACGGCAAAAACCAGCGTGGCACGTTTTTATCAAGCAACATGCTGTTGTTGTTTTTTTTTTCTTGTTTGCTATGCCGCTTTGCTGTTGCCGCTAGAATGTGCTTGAGATGTGTTGCAAGACTTAAAGTTGGGCATATTTTATTATCAATTTATGGGTTTTTACGTATTTATTTTTAAAACACATTGCTGTCAACGCAAAACAATAACAACAAACACCGCACATATACACATACAGACTTGCGCACACACACACGCGCGCACGATAAAACACCGACGACACGACCACGTGCGTGTGTGAGTGCCGCCGCCGCACCATGTGCTTTTTGTTAAATATATATAAATGTTTGTGTGCGCCTCTATATGTATGCTAATGCTTAACAACAAATCTCTTTTCGTTTTTTGCCTTTTTGTTAAACTCTACTATCACATTTCACACACAAAACGCACACATGTACAGCGTTTTGTTTAGAAAGCTGTTTCACGATAAATGATGGCAGGAGGCGACAACGAAATGCGAAACGAATTCATGCGAATTTTTTTCTTTTTTATTGTGGAGCAGCTCGTGTATCAAACGCGGGAGGAGCACCTGTCTGCGGCTTGTTCTGTTTGAATTACAAAACCTTGTTAATTACCTTAAGGGGACTCTGCACAACACTTTGGTTTCAATGTTTATTAATTTAGTCACTGTTCAATTGGTTATTAATAGTTGTTTGTTGCTGTCGTCTGTTTGTCTGTTTTAACCTCACATGTTGAGCGCCGCGTCTGCAACGCCAACGCACACAATATTTGAATTATCTTGATTAGTGAAGACAAACAACGTTTGAGTGGTTTATTTTTGTAATTGATCTTAATTGAAAACACCACACGGATTTATGGGATTTATATCTAATAATTTTATGATTCACATTGCTGAAATTGTGTTCACGTGGACGCGAACCGCGGGGAACAAACTTATTTAAAGAATGTGACCGTTGTCACTTGATTTGTGCAGACCCGAAGATTTGGCAACACTGGTTTTATGTTGCAGCTGTTTTAATTAACAGCCACTTAGCAGAGTGTGGTCAAATAACAGTGGAGTTGAACATGGTCACATGGCGCGGAATTTAAAATGAAATATTTTATTATTGTAGATTTGTTCACCATTTACAGTTTAAGATTTAATTTGATTATGTGACAGGCATATCTCGGGTGGTAATTTATATTAACAAATTTTTTAATAGCAAGTAAAATTTCTATAGCTCGACAAAATTCTAACAAAAAAGAAACGAAAGAGACTGAAAAATGTAAATGGTAATTTTGATGCGAAGCAAGGCTGCCATACGTTTAAAAACTCTAGCGCCACCTTTTGTATAATTGTGGCACATAAAATATGCCACATGCTTATGGCTCAACAATCGTCCCTCTCTTTCTATTGACAGAGGTGTTTCGCCGTTTTTTAAATAAATTGACCGTTAACAAACTGTAGTAGAACGATTTAGGAAACATTTTTGTTCTAAAAAATAAATATTGATTGGCCATAGAAGAATTTGTCAATAATGGAAAATCTCACGAGTGAATAGAAATTCGAATGTAATTGATGTAAGTCTGTCCAATGAATATACCACTTTTAGATACACGAAGACTTCATAGAAGTCAATGAGGATTATGAAACTGTCTCGACCTCGTCCACTACTCTTAAGCAGTCGCCAAAAGGAAACTTAAATCATTTACTTAACAGACATTGTGATGTTCGAGTTTCGATCTTTCTTAGAAAACGATGCTAATTTACAACTTTTCCTTAAAAATTTACAACAAAGAAGAACAATAATAAGACACTTGAACTTTACTATTTTGAATAAACAGTTTTATTTTATATGTACTTGAATAATGCACCCAACTGCGTGATTATATTTTGAATTAGCTGCTGAGACATTTGCAAAAATGTTGCCAAGCATTTTACAAATAGAGCGAGAACTTGGATTAGAGCACAAATTTCAGTACATTATGTATAATATTTGTTTGTATATATAAAAAATGGGTACGGTTACATTTGTTGTGTTTGTTTGTTTGTGTGTTGTGAATATATACGACAATTCGGAAGAAGAAATATAAATATGTTTATTTAACGCCGCTTAACGCTTGTCCATTCACCATCGTCGCCGGCCTTGTTTTCTGTCAAACGAAATGGAAATAAATATAATTATTAATCTAATCAAATGTGTGTGTATTAAAAAAAACTTACCCTTGTCCTGTGGCTGTTCACGCTTGGCAGGAGCAGGAGCAGGTTTCTCGTCACGTGGAGCGGGTGCAGTGCGCCAGTTGCCACCACCACCGCCTCCTCCTCCGCCGCCACCACCTTCCTTGGGTCCAGCGCCGCCTCCGCGCACATCGCGATCACGGTTATCGCGTCTCTCGCCAGCTGGACGACGGTTATCACGATCACGATCGCTTTGACGCGGTGCATCGCGCCAGTTGCTGCCCGTGTCGCGTTGTGGCTGCTCGTCGCGACGGAATCCACCGCGTTCACGGTCGTCATCACGTCGTGGTCCATCATTGCGGCGGAACGAGTCACGATCGCGATCACGATCACCGCCAAGACGATCACGATCGCCCCGCTCGCCACGCTCAGCGCCACGATCGCGGTCACCACGCTCACCACGTTGGTCACGATCACGATCACCGCCACGACGCCACTTGTCATCGCGTCCGGAGGCAGGAGCACCGCCAGCTCCGCGCTCGGCACGTTCCGGTCCGGCTGCACGCGGGGCATCGGGTTCGCGACGCACACGCCAGGAGGAATCGGCGCCACCTTCGTTGTCCTTGCGCTCGCCACGCTCAGGACGCTCGCCACGCTCAGGGCGATCCATGCGATCGCGATCATTGCGATCACGGTCATTGCGATCACGATCGTTGCGTTCCCGATCGTTGCGATCACTTGGAGGCGCATTGCGACGCCATTCGCTGGCACCTCCACCTCCAGCTGCTGCGGCTGCGCCAGGACGCTCGCCACGATCACGATCACCGCCACGATCACGATCACCGGCACGTGGACGCCAGACGTCGCGTTCCTTCTCGCTGCGCTCCCGCTCGACGGCCACTTCGCGGGCCAGACGCTCGCGGTCCTCTTGAATCTTGCGCTCGGCCTCCTCCTCCTTGGCACGTTGCTTCTCGTACTGCTGGCGACGTTTCTCGTCCTCGGCCTCGCGTTCCAGGCGCCGGGCCTCGGCAGCGGCGCGTTCTTCGGCCTCGCGAGCCATGCGAATCTCCTCCTCCTTGCGGAAGCGCTCCTCCTCCTTGGCGCGCACAAAGGCCAGACGGCGTTCCTCGCGACGACGCACGATGCGATCGGCCAGACGCTTCTTGCGCTCCTCGGCCAGAGCGATTTCGAACTTCTTGAGCTTGTCCACGTAGAGGGAGGCGCGCTCCGTCTTGAGAGCCTCGAGGAACTCATCGCGATCGGGATACATGCGCTTGAGGCGATCCTGCTGGATGACGGCATCCTTGCGATCGGCAATTGCCGTCTCGATGCGGGTGGCTTCGGTGGCTTCCCAGAACTCCTTGTCCTTGGAGTTCTTCTCGGCCAGATATTTCTCAAACAGAGGAATCTCCTCGAGACGCTTGGCACGCTCAAAGTAATCGATTTTCTTCTCCTGCGACTTGAGCTTGGACTGCAGCTCCTTTCGCTCCCGCTGCAGTTCCTCGCTCTCCTTCATGGCAATCTGTTCCGCGTCGAGTTTCTTGATTCCCTCCTCGTCCAGCTTGGAGAGCATCTTCTTGCCGTGAGCGGTCTGCGAGATTTGCTGCACCTTCTCCTTGAGACTCTTCTCCTTGATGGCTTGGATTTCATTCTCATGGCGCTTGCGTTCCCGCTCCTCCTGCTCCTGTTCCAGGCGCTTCTGCTCGGCCAGCTTAGCCTTGCGGGACTCCTCCTCGTGGCGACGTGCCTCCTCCTCCTCCCGGGCATTGTTCTGCTTCTCAATGAACTCCTTGCGATCCTCAATGATCTTCTGGCGCTGCAGAATACGCTGATGCTCGCGATCCTTGATCTCGTGGTAATGATGCACCATCTGGGTGCGCAACTTGGCGCGCTGATCACGCTCCCGATTCGGATAGACAACGGACACGGCCCGCGTCAACACCGTCGACATGTTGACCAACTGGGAGCGAATCTGCTCCGAGGGCATCGACTGGAGAGCGGGTCCATCGGGACGATACTCCCGTTGACTCTCCGTGAGGTCCGTGCCAAAGTAGATGCTGTTCTTCTGGTGATCGATGCGGATCTGCATGTCATTGTGACGCACTGACTCCACCAGCAGCTTCTCCAGCTCAAAGATGTTGCAGAACGGAGCGAGTTCCAGCAATCTCTTGAACTCGATGCTCTCGTACACCTGCGAGATTTGGCGAATCAAACGCATGACGGTCACATCCTTCAGCGACTGGATGTACGGGGCGAGCAGCGTATTCTCCGTCTCCCTGTCACTCTCAATGGTGTCCACAATCGACTGGATGCGCTTGCACAGGTTCAAGGGATTGAAGTCAACCTCCAGCCAGTTGTACAGGTTGCGGAACTCATCCGACACCAGATTGGGCACATTCAAGCGCACCTGAAATTGGACATAGGCATTAGCAACTAGTTGGAAGTAGGGATGGCAAAAAAATTGATTAATCGATTATTGAATCATATGATTCATTTAAGCTACGCGATTATTAATTGCAATTAATCGACGAAAACTAAAAATAATCGTCTACTTTTCAACTTTTTTTTCGATTTTTCACAAAAAATATTTTGATGCAGAACATTTTGTTAAACAATTCTAAGAGTAACTGCAAAAAAAAATTTTCAAATATATTTTTGCTACTATTTTTTTTGGAATAAATCGATCGAATAATCGATTAGTGTTTCAATTAATCGTAACACATTTTACGATACAATTAAATCGCGGTGGAAGCAAAATAATCGATTGTGTATCATATGATTAATCGTGCCATCCCTAGTTGGAAAAGATTCTCTCCATTTACTTACAACTTCACGGATGAGCGAGACACGGGTTGGGGGCTGGGGCAGACCCAGCAGGACCGCCAGCTTCTGTGCCTTCTCCAGCGGACTCTTGTCCGCCTCGATGAAACGATCGAATTCCGGATGCGCCGATGGCAGCGGAATCGAGAGAGTGGCCAGCAGCACGTGAGCTGCCATGCGCTGCAAATCGTCCTTGGTGAGGTTCTTCTTCAGCTCCCGCGTCAGCTGGAACAGTTTCAATAGAGCAGCTGCATGGAAGAGTTGATTGCCCGCCTTGCTGAAGACCATGGCCAGCTTCTGATAATAATTCGCCATGGTTTTGGGCACCGGCGTCTTCTTGGACATGGCCATCAGGCCGTGAATGTCCTCGATGGCCTTGTAGGCCTCCTGCCACAGCTCCATCTGTATGGCCGAGTCGAGCAGATATAGCCTGGTGTCCAGGCACAGCTGCTGCGTCTCCACCTTGTTGATGGACACGCCCGTGGTCTGGTTGCTGCTCTTGCAGATGTCCTCGAGATGCTTGCGCAGCTTATCGCACAGGCGACGGAACTCGCTCTTGCGGTTGTACTTCAAGCAGAATTGGAACGCCATGCGGGCAATGTCATGGTACAGTGCCTCGCAGTGCGTGTTGACGCGCAGCAGCTCCAGGCACTGGCAATAGGATTCCCACAGGAACTTCACCCAGGGCAGCAGAATGGTGCGATCCGAGCGATCCTGGGCATCCTCGCCACAAACGGCGCTCATCAGGATACTCTCCGGCGTGGCAATGTTGTCCAGATCATCCAGCTCCAAGACGGCGACAGCTGCCGAGGATTGCGCTTGGGCCGCCTCGGTATGCTCCTCGGCCATCTTCAAGTAGCCACGGATCACATTCTCCAGGGAGTTCACGTTGACCAGCTGGAACATGTTGCGGTACTGGAAGAGACCCTCCTTGGCAATATGCGACTTCTTGAGCTCCACGCACAAGTACAAGTACTTGAACATGAGCGGCTCAATGACCGTCTCGGAGTAGGCATAGTTCCACCTCTTGTTCCTGAACACCTCCTGCAGCGTGTCCAAGGCACGCAACGGTTTGCCCACCTCAATAAATTCTGCACAACAGAAAAACAGAAAGAGAGACCATAAACACTTTGAAATTGCCATTCACATTGTCGCGCGTACATTTGTGCAATTGGGCACTTTTGACATTTCGCTTTGGCCAGCTCATTCGCAGCCGCATGGAAAATTTTTTCAGCTACTTACCATTGGCTCGCTTCAGCGCATTTTCCGGACGTTGAGTGTAACGCGCCATTTTCACTTGATAACAATTTAATGCACGGACACCTTAACTTCTATTTTTCACAATGCTTGGGCAGCTTTGAGGCTTGCTATAGCGGAAAATTTATTAAAATCTTCGGCTTGCCTACGTGTGCGCCTCCGAAATTAATGTAAAATGACCGAGTCGATAGCACGCAGGGCTGCAAGCTAAATCATGTTATCGATACTCGTAACAGAAAGTATCGTTAAGTTGACACGAGAAAATTGAGACTATCGATGAGTTTTCGATACAAGCACATGCTACGGTAAATAAATAAATATTTACAATTTGTATAATGACAAAGTTTTGGAAAAAATATATACTTTGGTTTGCCCAAGAACATGTCGATTTTCGCGTGGCTGAATTTGAGTCAATTGTTAAGTTATTCGGCATTGAATATCGTCACTGCAACGAGAATCGATTGGTAAATTAAAGACAGCTTGATTATGGGGAAAATGTGAATGATAAATGAAATGAATTTAAATAGAAACCGTTCTGGCTAGTGGAATTTCCCAACGAAGCAACTGCCCTGCAGTACGCCTCTCGATCTGTGGCCCTGCGATCCATAATTGAGCTGCATGCGCATGCGACCACAATGCCGGAATTCCACCAGAGATTGCAGTCGAGATTGGAGCGAGAGACGCTCTCGGAGCACTTCAAGGCGGCCAGCTTTAAGATGACCGTGGAGACGTACAACAAGCACTTCAGTCAACGCGAGAAGATTGACAAAATCGAGGCAATGGATTATTTGCCCATCGAAGGCTCTGTGAATCTCAAGGATCCGCAGGTTGAATGGTGGTACTTGGAATTCTGGGGCCTGGATCCCACGAATGTGCCCGCGCAGCCCGAGGATATAGTCTTTGGACGGATGTTGGCCGATGGCCAGCGGCATTTGATCAAGCAACTGTCGCTGAAGCAGCGAAAATTCATTGGCAACACGAGCATGGATGCCCAGCTGAGTCTGTTGATGGCCAACCAGGCGATGGTGCGCAACGGCGACCTGGTCTTTGATCCCTTCGTGGGCACTGGCTCCTTGCTGGTGAGTGCCGCTAAATTCGGTGGCTATGTTCTGGGCGCTGACATCGATTACATGATGCTGCACGCCCGCTGCCGACCCAGTCGGATTACCCAAAAGGTGCGCGAGAAGGACGAGAGCATACGGGCCAATCTCAAGCAGTACGGCTGTGAGGATCGCTACATGGATGTGGTGGTGGCTGACTTCTCGAATCCCTTGTGGCATCAAAGGATTAGCTTCGACAGCATCATAACCGATCGTAGGTGCAGCGACAACAATTGCTGATTATTTACAGTTTGGCAAGAAATTCTTTACACTCCCTTAAAAATTTAATATTTTGACTTTAAATAAGAAAATAATAGCTTATTATGTATATTTGGAAGGGTCGTTAAAATTCCCATTAAGTACCCTTCGAAAATTTCAAACTTATGTAAAAGTCACTTTTCAAAACTTTTTTCCTCGATTTTTTACAAAAAACATTTTTATGCAAAAAAATTCTTGGAACAATACTAAGAGTTACTCCATAAAAAAAATGTTCAAAAATATTTTTGCTATTATTTTTGATAATATTTCGAAAATCCTAAAAACGACCATTTTAACCCATTTTTCCTAATTTTCATGCAAAAAGTGCCCTTTTTAAAGTTTTCAAAACATTATAAAAAATACCAGCAAAAATATTTTTGAAAATTTTCTTTTGCAGTTACTTTTAGAATTGTTCCAAAAAAGTTTTGCATCAAAATATTTTTTGTAAAAAAACGAGGAAAAAAAGTTGAAAAAGTAGACTTTTGCAAAAATTCAAAATATTCCATGGGTACTCAATGGGTTAAGGAAATTTTTGCATCATTCGAACGAAAATTAAATGACCTGTCTAAATGTATATAATAAGCTATTATTTTCTTATTTAAAGTCAAAATATTACATTTTTAAGGGAGTGTAAAGAATTTCTTGACAAACTGTATATCAATATCTAATCGATTTTTAGCTCCTTATGGCATTCGCGAGGCAACCGAGAAGGTGGAGAACAAGTCCAACTCGAAGGAGAACACTCGCACGCCGGACATGGCGCATTATCCCTCCACCTCGCACTATTCCCTGCAGCACTTGTACACGGATCTGCTGCAGTTTGGCGCCAAGCATTTGAAACTCGGCGGTCGACTCGTTTGCTGGCTGCCCTTTCACCGGTAAGTCGAGGATTTTGTTTGTTATGCTTGAAGATGCAGCCTTTCGATTGCTTCTAGCGAGGATTACAGTGACTCCATCCTGCCGCAACACACACACCTCAGGCTGGTGGCCAATTCAGAGCAGCTGCTGGCGGGCAACACAGCGCGACGCTTGCTGACCTATGAGAAGCATTTGGAGTACAATGAGACAGCTAGTCCCATTGGGTGTTCCTCCACACAAATACCCGAGTCCACGCAGGACTTTAGAGAGCGCTACTTCAACACGAATGGCAGTCTGGAGTCGCGTCAGGATCGTCGCATGCGCAAGGCAGCGCAGCGGGAGGAGGGACGACTCCAAATGGAGATGCGCGGGAAACTCTTGATCGATGGACGTGCCAAGAAATGTGATTTGAACAAAGCCCGCTTTGACTAAATAATTTACTAATTAATGAACATCCAGTGGTGGTACATCTTTAATTGATTCAATTGTTAGCTTGTGAGCCTTTCCTTGTGCTCCTCCTGCACGCGACAGTCGAAGATCTGGCCAAAGCTGTCCAGAAGAGCTCCAGTTGCCTCGGTTAAGTTGATCTGCCTGCCAAGTTCCTGGGTTAGCGAGGTGACGCCCTTGCCCTCAATGCCGCAGGGCACAATGTGCTCGAACCACGTCAAGTCCGTCGAGCAATTGAGTCCAATGCCGTGTGTGGTGACGTAACGGGATCCGTGCACGCCAATTGCACAAATCTTTCGATCGCCTATCCAAATGCCCGTGTCCTTCGTTGTGCTCGCATTTGGTATTCCCATCCGCCGGCATGTTTCGATCACCATTTTCTCCAAGGTGCACACATACCAGCGTATGCTCGGCTTGAACTGGCGCAGATTGAGGATCGGATAGGCAACCAACTGCCCGGGACCGTGAAATGTGATGAGTCCACCGCGATCCGTGCGATGGAACTCGGCGCCCAGTTGCCGCAATCGATCCTCGTCCGCTGCCGTGTAGCCTTTTGTCCTTATGCCTATGGTATAAGCCGGATTGTGTTCCAGCAGCAGCAGATAATTACGAAATTCAGCAAAATCCGAGACTTTTTGTTTTGCCAGCTGGTCTTGCAGTCGCAGACCCGCTGAGTAACTTAAGCGTCCTGCGCGTACAACAGTTACCAATGGTTTAATAGCTGACATTCTAGTTATTTCAAATAAATCACATGGAATCCGTTTGAGCAGACTCCCAATTACAATAACAATAATAAACAAATGATAACAGCATTAGAGTTGCGTCCACGGTTGCCACAAATGGCGTATTTGCGCCAAAACGGGCTACTTTTTTTCCTGTTGGCGCAATGGCACTTATTTTTTCGATTTGGCTCCTTTTTTCATCAGTTCAGATTACGTTTTTGTATTGCTTTTTTTTGTATTTGCTTGTTTTTCTCGTCCGCGCTGTTCCGCTCGGTCCGCGCACGTCAAACGCACTTTTTCTACTAAACTGAAACACGAAAGAAGAGGGAAAACGAAGGAATGACAGAAAATATACATGACGAAAGAAGAGAGAAAGAGGGAAAATGACAGAAAATATACATGACATACACCAAGATAGCCGCACCAGTCACACCAATGCATTGCAATGTGCTGCAAAGCGCGCCCTCTCGCTCCCGCTAAACGCAAAACGTTTTTCGTGTAATCTACTTGCTATGTTGGCGTTTTTCTGCGCGCCTGATACCAACGTGAACAAAAAAGTGGTGTTTCAATGTCAATTTTTGGACATTGCTTTTTTCGGCCGAAAACGTGTTTTTTGAGCTAGAGCTTTGAAATTTGTGTCAGAGACATACAGAATTTTTCTCGATTTATTGACATTTTTCGTTTCTCAAATTTCCTGTTATTTCTCAATGTTTTTGGGCTTTTTTCTCGATTTTGCCACCAAAACCAATTTCTAAATAAAGTTAATTATTTTACCGAATTTTGGGTGTTTTTGTTTTTTTGAAATTGTTTCTCAATTTTTTTAAATTAATTTTTGAAAATTTCACGTTTTTCCATTTCAAATTTTCGCGCGCAGTTGAAATTTCGCTCCAGTTCCGCTGTCGAGCAACAGAGCACTGTTAAGCAACAGAGCTCATTTTAACATATTAGTGGCACTCCTGTGGCAGCCAGGTTAGTGCAATGTTAATTAACATTCGGCGCCTTCTTTGAATTTTTTGTTTCTTTTTGGCTCAATTCAAATATTTTTAAGTGGCAACCGTGATTAGAGTTGTGTCGTTTCGTTCTGAAAAGGTTCAAGCGAACGAGTCATTAAGATGAACGAATGAACTTTTTCAGTCAATCATGAACTAAATCGTTCATTTCGCAACTGGTCAGTTATTTCTAAAAAAAATTTTAAATTTCTTGAAGAAATACAATTAGAGTTATATACAATGTGAAAGGTTACTTAAGCCCATAATAAAAAACAAATTTACACTTTTTTCTCATTTTCAATAAGCCAGGGTATAAGTATAACCCAAAAAATTAAAAGATAATCCTGAATCTAATTGGCAATTATCGTCTATTTTAATTAAAAACTTTAAACACATTTCACACTCCACCAAAGAGAAACAATTATAGCTGAATAAAAAAAATTTCGTTCACAGTTCATGACCAACTGAATAACTGAGCTAAATGACCGATTTAGCTCACGACTGAAAAATTAGCGATTGAACTTATTCAGCGAATTGAACTAAACAACTCTAATAACAGCATTCAACAATTTCTGTTATGTAAATAGCAGAAAATACTTATGTTGTCAACTGTTGCCATCTGCGGGTTGAAATTGGCAACTCTGCTCAATGAAAATAATTTTAAAACTGAAAAGGAAACCTATTAAATGTAATTAAGAATCATTTATATATATTTGATGTTGAATTGCACTAATTTTACAAAATACCCTAAATAATACCATCATTTTAATATAATCGATATATAAGCTGATTTGCCATCCCTGTATGCGCTAATTGTGATTGGCATCTATGTTCTTCTTGCCACATACACTCACACACGCAAGCATAATATATTTTATTTGTGTTAAAAGTTATTGCAAAAAAGCGAGAAGTGTAGCAACGTATTTATTATTTGTGTGTATCGTAACATATCGCAACAAGTGACAGCAACGTGTAAATGCATCGTGTGCAACGAATGAAACGGACAAACGCATGAAATTCTAATAGGACTCCAGCGTCAGTGCGAGAGAGAAAAGAAAAAGAGTAGAGAAGAGAGGCAAGGCGGAGAGGAGAGGAGAAGCGAAAAAAAAAACGCGCTGGCATTGGCACGAAAGTCGCGTTGTTCCCGTTGTGTTCGCGGGCTATGACGACACGGACACGTCAGGATGAGCGGGGGGGCATTGTGGAGGATGTGGAGGCGATCGCAGCCGCATATCATCACAATCACAATTTGCCCCCTCACAGTGCTGAATTGGCCAACTTTCTGGCACATCAGCAACATCAGCAGCAGCAACAACAGCAGCAACAACAACACCAGCAACATTTGCTGCATCAGCAACAGCAACAACAACAGGGCCAGGGGCCTATGATGTGGCCACACCCACCACCACCACCGCCCCCGCATTTAGGTGTACAATTTCCGCCGCATCATCCTCATGCACATCCCCATGCCCATCCCCATGTCCCTCCACCTCCACCCCCACAGCATCATCAGCATCAACAACATCAACAACATCATCAACATCAGCAACCACAGGCGGCAGCACAATCTGCCCATGTCTATAACGAATATCTGTACAACTTGGCTTACACGGCACCAACTGGTCCGCCCGAGACCTACTCGGTGTTGCCCGTGGGCCATGGCAACTTTCTCAAGGTCTATCATTGCCCGGAGAATGCGGTAAATGATGTTTATGCTCAGCATATCAACATGGCACCAACATTGAGCCAACATCAGCAGCAACATCCAACAGCAACAGCAACTGCAGCACAGCCAGCAGCAACAACAGGAGCAACAGCAGCAGGAGGAGCAGGAGCACAACAGACGCCACCGATACAGACGCCACTTTATGAGCTGTTTGCCACGAATCCGTTGCTGCCACAGCCCGAAATGAGCATTGCGACACAGCAGCAACAACAGCAACAACAACAGCAGCAGCAACAACAGCAGCAACAACATCCACAACAACAACAACAGCCACCACAACAACCTCCACAATTTCCACAATTTGATGATGCCGCCACTCATGTTGCTGCTGCCGTTTCCTCGAATGTTGCAGCCAGCAGCAGCAATGCCAACATGTTTATCAACAACCTGGTCAACAACTGGTCGCCAAATTTAACGGGCGCCAGTTACATACAATTTGCTGGCGAAGCGCCCGAAAATGTACAGGTGACAACAGCAACAGTTGCAGCTGCAGCTGCAACACAGCCACATACACCCGTCAAGCTGCAGCAACAACAGTTGCTGCCGCCCCAGGCGACGGAAATGCCTAGCAACAAGTTGCCCGTTGCCAGCAACATTAATGCAACATCTACAACAACAATTGCTGCTGAAGCTGCCGCAACTACAGCAGCAGCAACAACAGCAACTGCCATGAAGAAGACGGCAGCAATTGTTGTGCCTGGGATGCCCGAGGGCAAGAAGCGCATTGTGGCCGAGGTGAAGCCGATGCCCATGTCCTACTCGGATGTGTTGAGCAAGGGCAGCACATTGCGCAGCGCGGGCAACATGCTCGCCCACAGCAATGTTGCTGGCGAGTCGCGCGCCGTCAACAACAACTTGGAGAATGGACATGTGACGCAGCGACGCAAGGACGATAATAACGGCAATGGAAATGGAAATGGGAGTGGAAGTGGAAATGGTAATCGGGATTTGCGCAGCAATGCCAAGAGATCTCCACTGCACGAGCTCAAGGATGTCACGGGAGCAGCGGGCAATGTAACAACAACAACAACAGCAGCAGCTGCAGCAACACATCGTGGCAAGAAGCGACAACAGTCAAATCAGGCAACGACGCAGAAGCAACAGCAAATGGTAAGCAACATTGCTGCTGTTCCAAAATTACAATATATATTAACTAAACAAATTCATGTTACAGCCTCAAATGCAACAGCAACAACAGCAGCAGCAACAACAACAGCAGCAGCAGCAACAGCAGGCAACACTGAAACCGAGCAAATCCTTGCAGGAGAAGAAGCGTCCCGCGCAGCTGAAGCTTAGCAGCAACAACAATTTGAACGGATATGCAACTAAAAGCGGCGACAACAAGGCAACCAACAACGGCAACAGCAACAACAGCAATGCTTCCGCCAGCAGCAGCAACAGCAGCCAAAGCTTTGCAGCTCGCAAGCCCAACAACAACAATGGAGGCAATCGCAGCAGCAGCAACAATGCAAATTACTCGAATGGCAATTCCAGCAGTGCAACAACAACTGGCTCCAGCAGCAGCAACAGCAACAACCACAACAATCACACCAGCAACAACAGCAACAGTAACAACAACAACAACAATGCAAACTCATCGTCATCGAAACGTTACTCGTCCACCGCGAATGCGAATTTAAGCTCCAATTCGGGCTCATATTCGTACTCCTCGAAACGGAATCGCAGCGGCAATTACGCCTCATCCAATTCCCCGGCACACGGCATCGCCTCGAATCGCAACTATGAGCTGGCCAAGCGGATACTGCACACCTGGTGGATCTACACGCTCAAGCTGCTCACCTGGCTCTTCTATCTGGTCTATGACATTGTTGTCCTTGGCTGCAGCATGGCCTATGAGCGTCTCACCATGGCCTACGTTGCTGGTGTCGCCTACGCCCGCCAGCTGCACAAGGAGCTGAAGCAGAACTCGGGCAAGCCGAGCATCTGGTGGCGCAACTATTGGCGACGCTTCGACGCCCGCTTCCGGAAGAACTCGCGCTGGGCATTCTGGCGACGCTTCTACAAACGAAAGCCGCCGGAGACCAATGCCGAGGGCTTCAAGACGGGACGACTGCCCCAGACGGGCGAGGAGGCCATGTACTCGCTGCTGAACTGCAAGGGCAAGGATGCCTACAGGTGAGTTTACTCATTCAGTATTTACTTTCAGAATTCAGACATATTGTTCTAAGAATTCCAAAAAAAATTGAGAAAACAAGCTATGAAACTGGTAATTAGTAATTGGTAAATTAGGAAAAATATTATAAGGTATTTCAATGTATAAGAAATAAAATTGCGATCGTGCGAAATTTAAATTATTTCATTACAAAATTATATTAAATATTAAAAATGTATTTTTATTACAATTAATATATGCTTAAATAACTTAGAAAATTGAAAACGTGCAATTAGGCAGTAAAAATAAATTTAAAGAATGTAGTTACAAATTTAAAATTATAAAAGTAAGTTAATCGGGCAAAAACTAGAAACATTCGAAAACAGAAATAATTTGCTTAAAGTTTGTAATACTATATATCAGCAGTGGGCAAGAAACCTGAATTTTTGAGCTTTACAACATCAACCCTATTAGAGTCTACCTAAGTTGGGAGCAGCCGCTGCTCCCGGAGCCACTGCGTGCCCACAGCTGGCTTTTTCACTTTTTTCCTTTGTATGTATATGTAAATATTGTAGATTTATCCCAACTTTAGTAATCGGAATTATTTCCTTACTTTAATTTTCAAAATATTGCTTCTATTTTTTTAGTTTATTTAGTTGGAAATTTAAATTTTTAATACGATTTTAGTAATACTTAAAAGAATACTTATACTCTATAAATATATTTAATTATTCTTTCTTTTAGCATATTGGGCGTGCCAGCGGACAGTCCGCAGGAGCAGATACGTAAGCACTATAAGAAGATCGCGGTGCTCGTGCATCCGGACAAGAACAAGCAGGCGGGCGCCGAGGAGGCATTCAAGGTGTTGCAGCGTGCATTTGAGTTGATTGGCGAGCCGGTAAGTGGCACTTGCATATCTATATCTTCGATCTTCGAACTGATTTCCAATATCTCAATCTGCAGGAGAATCGTCTTGCCTATGACCAAAGCATTGCTGAGGCACTGCACGCGGAGAAGGCGTGGACGGAGCTGCATGATTTGCTGTCGCAGTTGCAAACCAAAATGACCGAGGCGGCCAATACTATAAGGCAAGTTGCTATAGGGTTCAAGGTATATATAGTATCCCAACAGATATCACAGTGTTTTCACTGATTTTTCATGATGAACGAATCCTTTTTACTTATGATGTAAATCCAAACAGTGAATTGAGTTTAATATCTTATATTACTGATGTTTACTATCATCAATCAGCCAGATCGATTATATAGACAGCAAGCTATGGCTGTTTTAAGATCTGGCCAAGTCCAGCGCCCAAATGTATGCCGTATTTTGTATAAAGTTGAAGATTTAAATTCATAGATTCAATTAATAACATATGTTTTAAGTGCGTAAAGAGTATTTTATACTCTTCTTAGATGTTGCAGCTGTGTTAACTTGATTTTGCTCTTACCCACAGATGCAGCACCTGTGCACAGCGTCATCCTCGCAAACTAACCGAACGTCCTCATTATGCGGCGCGTGAATGCGCTTCTTGTAAGATTCGCCACTCGGCAAAGGATGTGAGTAACAGTTAAATTTGAAATTGATTCATTTAATACTCATTTCGTTTATGTTTTATTTATTTATTTATTTAGGGCGATATTTGGGCGGAAACAAGCATGTTGGGTCTGCGCTGGAAGTATTTGGCATTAATGGATGGCAAAGTCTACGATATAACCGAGTGGGCCAATTGTCAGAAGGGTGCATTGTCGCATCTGGAGCCCAATTCGCATATGGTGCAATATCGCATTGTGCGTGGCGCTCAGCAGCAGCAGCAGCAGCAACAACAACAGCAGCAGCAGCAACAACAGCAGCAACAGCATCCACATCAGCAGCAACCACCACCGCATCCACATCATCCTGGAGGATCAGGCAGTGGTGTTAGGTAAGCAAACTTAATGCTCTTAAGAGTACATTTAATTTAATTTTCATTTAAAAACAGGGATTAAAACCCTAACCGAAACCGTAACCTTTAACCGGTAAAAACCGATTGAAATTTAAAAGCGGTTCGTCATTAACATAAATAAGGGCCTTTTAAGCAATTTTAAAAAAATTACAAAAAATATCAACGGAATGATTTTTGAAAATTTGTTTTTGCTGTCACTCCTAAAATTAAAGAATGTTTTGCGTCCCAACATTTTGTTTTTTAAATCGAGGAGAACAGTTTTGAAAGTTGACTTTTTTTTAAATTCGAATATTTTAATGGATACTTTATGGGTTAAGGAAAGTTATGCATCATTCAAACGGAATTTGGATGATCTTTCCAAATATAATTTTTAAATTTGTAGACTTGACTTACAATAGCTGTTATAGTAAAAAAAAGAATGTACTTATTAATTTGGCCAGTAGTGTATAGAATAAAAATTATCAATAAAAATTATTTTTAATTTGTATAATAGGGGAATACCTTTATTATCATACTTTGACTTTTCCTTTTAAATTCAACCGAAAAATTGTTTTTAAACAATTTAACTGGGGTGCCACAGAAATCGCTTTCGCTTGAATTTCACTTAAATTTGTATGAAATTTAAGTGAAATTCAAGCGAAAGCATTTCTGTGGCACCTTCGTATATTTTAATCATTAAGATCGTTAAATTCGCTGCATTAATAAATAAATTATATGATTTTTTTAAACAATTTCAGCGAGGCAACTTTACATGAATTTCTGGATAACTTGTACAGCGGCCAGCATCCAGGTGCGCCCAATGCCACGCTCTTTGCTAGCAACGCCCGTCGTCGCGCCCGACGCAACTGAAATTCGGAGAATGTTGCTCGGAATAGATTTAAGTGTTTTTAAAATCTCTAATCTACAGTTCTAAATATGCCGTTGGCTTACTCACAGATCCAGATAAAGATACAAATACAAATATAGATACAGATACAGATACAAATAGATGATAACCTTAATCACAGGCCAACATCTTACACCCCAAAAAAACACACACACACACCTACACACACTCAGAGCAGCGTGTAGTTGTATGTTCACTCAACACAAGTACAATTACTACAGTTTGCTGTGTGAGAAGATGAATATGATTTTTTTGCTGTACTTGTCGTACATCTAAATGATATAAATGATAAATGATAACAATTTGCCTACCACTTAAGTAGTTGACTTCTGTGTTCTACATTTTACATTTAACATTTTACATTTACACTTTACACTTACACATTACATATTTTACTTTCCGCCTAACGCTTATGGACGGACAGCTTAACACGCTTAGCTCGTAGCAGAAACAAGCCTAGATCTTAAGTTAAAATAAACAAATTATAGAACGCGACCGGATTAATTAAATACATACATACGTCCTGCGACGGCGTATGCTCCGGCAAATATGTAAAATCTAACACATCCGAATTATAAATGTTAATAAAATCATATAGAGAACCTATAAATATTTATTTTGTATTTAATCAATTTAAATTGTCAGTATTAGCAATTGACTTTAAATTCTTGTGAGGCGCTGTTCACTTTTCTGTTCGCCTGTTAATTTGCTTCATTCAGTCAGCTGCTTAAAGTTCCAAAAATCTCTGGTTGTCTGTATGTGTGTGTATTCCACACGATGGAAACTGCAAACAGCGGACTTTCCAAAGTCTGCGGCCAGCTGAAATACCAGGCGAACAGAATTTATAGCAAGCGAAAAGTTGAGCGACCGCCAAATTTTTAATGCAAGCTGTGCTCAAAGCAGAGAGTGAGAGGGAGAGAGCTCGCTTCACTTTGTCGGGAATGAATTCCACGCATGCTTGCATGTATGCGTGAGCATGCAGAGCGAGAAAGCTCCCTGGACTTTGATGGGAATAGCTTTACGCATGTGTGCGTTAGCCGAAGCGATTGAAAACAGAGAGAGAGTAAGGGAATGAGAGAAACGCCAACCTGCATGCACCTTATGATGACAACAACAAAGTGGGAGTGCGAACAGGAAAGCTTTCTGCATTCTGATCCAGAGAGTGCTTTTTGCACTTTGGCGTGAATGACTTTCACACATGCTGACATCACGATTAGACCAATTGGAAATTGAAACGACCAATAGGATCACCCGATAATTGAGCGTTAGAATTTAAACCGTCATCTGAAAAGTATTTATTTATCACCTTGTTCAATAAATTTACCCAGTAAGAAAAACGCTGATTTACATAAGCGAACTATTGTATTTTTTTTTGTTTTTTTTTAGTGTTTTATTGAAAAAATGCTCCACTCCATTTTCGCCTAATTTTCTACACATGATTTTTGTTTTTTGTATTTTTTTTTTGTTTCTGTATAATAATAATAATCATAATAATAATAATAATAATTACAATTACATGCATAGTGTTTACATACTGCTCCACGATCCACAAAAATGGCTACCACGCATACAAAATGTACTGCAATTGAATACCTATGGAACCTAAATTGTGGGACTTAAAGTCTACTTTGTGGCTTTTGTTGCAATCGGGAATTTCTTTCTTTCTTTCGGATTTTCTTAGTTGATGTTTCAGCTTATAAATATTGTGTGGGTTTTTCTTCTTCTTGTTGTTGTTGTTGTTTGTAACATTATGAAATAGCAAAATTTGCATATTTTATAGTTGTACATTTTTTTTGTATTTTTGCAGTTTAGCGGTATAATTTATTTGTAATAAATTAATGAAACATGTGGGTAGGATTTTTTGTTTTTGTTTGTATTTCGTGGTCGTTTATGATTGAAACTTTAATTTCTTGTATTTGTTGCTTGACTTAAGCAATTGTGACTGTTGCTGTTGTTGTTGTAGTTGTGACTATCGCTTAAATTCCTCAACAATTATAGCGACTAATATTACATTTTTGTGGTTTTTTTTTTATTTTGCTTTATACATTTACAAAACTTTGTGACTTACGCTGAACCAACTTAATTATGTATATATTTTTTTGTTTTTGTTTTTCCATTTATTATGTTATTATATACTGTATAAATTAAATTCTATGCTTAAATACATAGATTAATTCCTTGCTCACACACAATTAAATTTAATAAGCATTAGGTTCAATTATTAAATTGTTTTTATGCTTGTTTTGTTTTTTTTTAGATTTTCTTTTCTTTATCTATACAAAGCTTTGTACAACTAAAATAGTTAAAAAGAGAAAAAAGCAACAAAAAAAATGTATTTTTTTTCATTATTAATTAATTATTAATGTATGCAATGTGAAGCAATGCACATACATACATACATACATATACATAGACATGCATACACATATGTACATATGTAGTTACATACATACACACATACATACATACGTATGTAAGGCAAATGCCAGCTGGAAATATGCATTACATGTTTATTACTCGTATTTTGTATATTTATTATTTATTAATAATAATATTTTGTATCAATAATAACAATATGCCCTTTAGTGTGAAATTTACTTATGCTAATTTTTATAGCTTTTCTTATTTTTTCTATCTTTTCAGCTTGCACTAAAAGTGATTTCAAATTTCCGATTAATGTATGTATGTATATATGTATGTGTATGCATGTGTATGTGTGTGTATGTGTATACATGTTAATGCCAGTGTGTGTGTGTGTGTGTTGTAGGTGTGCTTATGACTCTTTTGGAACAAACTGTTTGCTCCTGGCGCTGTTCAGTTGCTCAGTTTTGCTGCTCCCACATTTTCCACCTCCATTTTGCCATTTTCCAGGTTACAGTTTCTCAGATTTCTCCACACTAAGCTCTATGTTGGGCGCCTAACCGCATTTTGCCGATATTATTTCGGTGTCTTTCGGTGTGTCAGCTCCTGTGCCACATCGTCCAGCAGCTTTGTGGCATAGCCGTTAACATTGCCATTGTTAAAGCCATTTGTTAGCAGGATACCGTTCGTTTTGCTGTGAACTTTGCCGCCATTTTCCGTTGGCGTCGCATTCACGTTGCCATTGCTGTTGCCATTGGCCAATGGCTTATAGCCATTCTTTAGGCCATTCGCATGGCCATTGGTAAGTGTGGCGCTGCCATTGGCCTTGCCAGTTGCTGTTGCCTCAGCTGCTGCTGCTGCTGTTGCATTCGTTGGCTGCGGCAGAAACAGATCGTCGTGGGCATTGATGCTCTTGCAGTATCCGTTGGGCTTGGCATGTCCATTCGCAAGCGCATTCGCACTCGCCAGCAGTGCGTTCTTCTTCTGCAAAAAACAAGGTCACATTTTTAAATTTAAAAATTAAAATTAAAATATATTTTACATAATAATGGCAATAATTATAGCAGTTAAGATAATCAACAGAATTATAAATAATACTCATACTGATTATATTTACTGTTCTTTCATTTCCTACTTTTAAATTAAGTTATTTTTTCCTGGTCTTACATGTAATCTTAAATTTAAATATGAATAGCGCAAGTAATCAAATAATTGAAAAATAATAATAAAAAAAGGGCCAGGTAAGTTGGGGCTTGCGAGGCGTATATTTGTTTATGATCAATTTCCTAAATTATAATAAATATTTTTTGGTCTTGTACTTTACAATATCCTATGAGAATTTTGACAAATATTATTAGCAATTACATTTCCCAGTAAAATAATTATATATGGATGAAGCTATTAAAAAAAATTTAGAATTTTTGTAGTTTTTATTTTTCTTTTTTCCTTGGTATCAAACAAAAAATATTTTGATGCAAATCTTTTTCAAAAATATCTTCGCTAGTATTTTTTTTATGATCTTTTGAAAATTTCAAAATATTATTTTTTTAGCCCCTTTTTCCTCATTTTCATACAAAAAGTGTAATTTTTGCAATTTTCAAAAAATCATAAAAAATACTAGTGAAGAGTTTTTTGAAAAAAAAAATTGTGCAGTCACAGCAGTTATTTTAAGAAATCTGCATCAAATCTTTTGTGTTAAACGTATATTTTTTTTTATATAACTTCATCCACACATACTTATTTCCCTGACTATATATTCTCACAGTGCACTATGGTCCCAAAGCCCTTTTTTTTAACATAAATTAATAACTCGAGAATCACACAATATTTTTTAGTCTGGGTTTTTGCATTCAACTTAATGATACCAATTGAATTTTTGACTGTGGAAAATAGGCGTGGCACCGCCCTTTTCCATATAATTTAATATGCAAATTTGTTGATTACATAGCTTTTTGAAAAAAAATTTTTTTTTGTAAGCTTCTAACTATAACATTTAAGTTACTTATATCAAATATGTTAATAATCAGCACAATTCTAATATAAAAATTTAAATAAAATTTAAACGTATTTTTTTCTAATTTTTTTTTAATGGTATCTTTTAGCGTAGGTTACAAATTTATACCCTTTTTTTTGTATTTCCGTCTCCTTAATTTCCAAAAGCCTTCCATTAAACTGTTTTAAAATAAAGTCAAAAATTGACGATGCTTTATGCTTGTTCTGCAGCCAAACTTCAAGCAATTCTGCATTCTCGAACTCAAAGTTGCCTGATAAAATTTGCGATTATATGGAATCGGGGAAATTCGGGGACAAGATTTTTGGTGTTTATAAAGAAAAAACATTGACACACAAGACTGCATTTACAGCTACGACAATACACGACAATAAACTTACTTCTACTCCAAGAACCAAAATTTTTGTGAGGTTATAATCGACCAAAACAACACAGCACAAATGCACATTATGCAATTAACAAAACACTTCTACAAGCAAAACACATATACAACCACGTATAACAAACCTGGAGCTATGTTTTCCATAGTTATTTTTATTAATGGGTCTTTTTCTATGTATTTTATAGAGGAAATAAAAGTGAACAATATATTGTGTAAATCTCAACCCCGTGCGCACAAAATAAACTGTCGACTTTGAGAGCCTAATAAAAATGAAAGTGATGCTTAAAAAAAAAAAGGATTTCATTTCTAAGTTTATTGGAATATTTGCTATTGGAAAAAAATGTGTTTCTTGCATAAATCACGATTATTATTTTTTGAATTTACGTAAAAAAAAACGGCTTTGGGACCATAGTGCAGTGTCCGAATATTTTGTAATCCAAGTTTATATTACTTTTTTATTTTATTTACTTTTATTTATATACCTAGCAACAAATGTTGAACCAATCTTTTACTTTAACATTTTAGTTACGCTCAAAACATTAACATTTAAATATAAATATTTCTTTTCACTTTCATTTACTTTATTATTTATATTTTAAAATTTTCATTTATAATTGAAATCTATATTGTTGTGTTAGTAAATAAATATAAATTTTCGAATTTTTGCTTCTCTTCATTCATGCTTAATTTGTTGTATTAAAACTTTAGCAATAGTATTTTCCCTCGCTTTGGCATTTTGTATAGAAATATTTGAAATTGACATATGTGCTGGCTTACTAGGCGTATACTTCATTTCACATTTGATAACTGTGTGCGCCCCAAACAAAAAAAAGCCAACCGTGGCTTATGTAATAAGTCGAGGCGACGCTTTGTCTGCATTTGTTTATTATTTTTATTTCTTTTTATTATTATTATTTTTTTCGGTTCATTTGTATTTTGTCTCACATTTTTTTCATTCAACTTTCACTTGTGGATGCTGTGGGTCGCTGTCGACGTCGCTGTCGACGTCGCTGTCGACGTCGACGCCGATGCTGACATCGTAAGCGTTCATTAAACGACGTCATTTGTCGTTTTTATGTGGTTGTTTTTTTGGGTCTTTTGTCGGAATTCGGCAACCAATTTCTCACAGCGTGAAAGAGATAGAAGAAGAAGGGAGACATACTTGACGAAATTTCGTTAATGAATTTAGACCAGAGATATGTGGAATAGAAAAACTTGGCCGCAAGGTGCCGACCATCAACATCGTCGATAAATAGCCGTAACCGACAAAAATGCGATGATGATATAAGAGCTGAAATCGGAATTCACATTGCAACGCTTTCATTAACTCAATCCGGAATCACACACACACACACATTTGATGTTTTTCATTTGTGGCCTAAAAGGGCCTTTAAACTTATCGTGGGAAGCTGCAAAGTAGGCCTCTTTCTTAAGGCCTCTTTCTGATAATTATCATAATGGGCGGACGTGAGAAGGCGACCGCCAAAAAAAATATATATGTTATATATATATATAAAAGAGCAGCTCATTTCCGTATGCGTTTTCAAGACCTTGTACTTTAACTAAGCAGAGAGTCTTTTATGTTTTCCCGTAAGGGAAATCAGAACTGGAAATTGGAATTTAATTGGTAAAACCTTAATATTTTTAGTAAACTATTGAGAAACTCAACTTCTTTAAAAATTTTTTTGATCTGATCTCCACTATTTGTAAAACCAATAAAAATTAGTTGGTTTGCTCCCCTTAAGATTTTAAATGTGTAGTTGGAAAGAACTCTACACTTTTTTTTTATTTAGTAAGTTAAATCTTGCAACAAACACTAAATTCCATTAAAATTTGTGTACTCGTAAAATTAAATAAAATATACTTGATTTTCTCCACATAAGTTTAAAAATATGTAGTTGAATATTTCCAAGATATGTTATGTAACTTAACATTTTAGCAGATTAACATTAACATATTTTTATATGTATCAAACTTTAAATTTGTCCAGAATAAAAACAGGATCTCTCACTGTCGAGCTTACTCGAATGTATTCATATAGTTTCATTTTTGATAGCACTTACCATAAGACGGCTTTTGTAGGCTGCCTTGTAGAACTCGTTGAAGAGGAAGAAGAACATCACAGCGTGCATTCCGATCCACCAGACAAAGGCCTTCGGATAATTGCAATCGATAAACAGCAATTGGAAGGCGTGCACCATGATCAATATAAACTGAACCTGCAATTAAATGATAAGTTATATTAACCATACATTTATTTAAACTGATTTATGGACTTGCCATTTGCAGCGTTGTCAGGTACTTCTTCCACCAGAGATACTTCTGATATTGGGGACCCATGGCCGAGAACATATAGTACGTGTACATCACAATGTGCACAAAGGTATTGAGCAGGCCAAAGAAGGTGCTGTGTCCACCTAAAGGTACATAAGGAATGATTCAGAAGATGTACATTAGATAAACTTTTAATTGGGAAAGCTAAAGTTTAGGTGATATATGTTCAAAATTAGGTTAAAATGTCAAAATTTAGCAAACTAAAAATATTTTTATTATTTAAATGCACTTGTTGTTCTAATAGTGTTTACTTGTAAAGTTGTACTAAGTTTACAAGTTTTCATAATCGAATCAGTAAAAACTGTTTCCTGGAGTTAAAGTACTATTTTTTCCTAAAAACAAAAATGAAGGCCAAAAGTTTCTTTGAATTGGAAAATATGTATAGGAAAAAAGACCAAAATAAGCACTTTTGAATATTTTTTTTGCGAAATGTTCAAAGAAAAAGTGTCAAAAAAATTGAAAATGCGAAGTGCTTTTTACACTTGGGTTAAAGACAGCATAAAATACAGAACTGTATTGTGAAATTTTGATTAGTTGATTACATTACAACGTAGTTTTTTAGTTTAGTTTATTAACTAACAGACTTACATATCGGTGTGTTTTTATTTCTTTTTTGAATTTTTTTAGTTTTGTCATTCGTTACCAAACATTTTTTTGTTTTCTTTAAAATGGTTATTTTAGTAATTGTTTTTGGTGTCTCTAAATTGTTTTTAATATGTATTTTAAAAATTGTTATTTTTAACTCTTTCAAAAATAATAAGAGTTCTGAAATAATTTGCAAGTAAGTGATATTTGTGGAGTACGCACCTGGTGTGAATTTAACGCCGAACCAGACGGACATGGGCATGCAGCCGTGATGAATGACATGGAGCGTTGTTACCTGGCTCGTTTTCTTGCGCAACACGAAGAAGATCTGCAACAATCGAAATGAGTGATGATTTATGAGTGTATTCATGAATATATATAGCGGATCGCCAATTTCACTTTTTCAAGCTGTCTGTCACTTACCGTATCCATGAACTCTGTGAACTTTGAGAAGTAATACCACCAGCACGCATGGACCATCTGATTTTGTTGTAGGGCAACAAAGGGAAAGGAAGGCGGGGGAAAAGTGTAAAATATCGATTAGTTTCGCTTTGACACTGATGATTGCAAGTTGGGTACGCGCATTCACTTCAATTAAATTCAGCATACTATACACTCCAATTTTATAGTGTAGGGTATACTCACAGTTCGACTAAGCCGAACCTTGTCAATTCATTCACACTCGAAAAAGGAGAGACAGAGAGAGAGATAGAAAAAGAGAGATTCATTGTTAATGTTAAATCATAATGAAATTCACTTTCAATTCATTTCAATTCGATTCAAGTCAAAAACATTCATGCATCACGCTTCAAGGGGATCAATTAAAGACTAAAACTAATTATATTAATTGTCAAAATGCATCAAATTTAAAAATATATATATGTATATATTGAGAAGAGCACAATACAAGAGTCGTGGGGGGATTTTGGGGGTGTAGAAAGATTCACACATTCAATTAATTGATTAAAAGTTGAAGTCCTGACCATTTACAAAAATAATTGAGATAATTATTGTATATAGTATATTTATAATTATATAGATATAGATATCAAGTGTAGATATTGTAGTGTGGACAGAGGGCAAAGTCGGGGAGTCCAAAATTCCTAAGGTCGATTCGGGGTATAATTCTCATACGTTTAGTGACATTTTTCTGATAGATATAGAAAATACTGACAGTTATGCACGGCATACACATGCTGAGATCGGGATTAGAGTCTTTTAAATGTTATCTATTAAATGTTAGTTTTACTTAACTATGGTGGATATTTGTACATGAATAATGCGACTAAAACCATTGACTGTTCACCAAGTTTGTATACAGTATGTCAAGTAATTGTGTTCACATATTTTATTTTGTTTAAAAATACTTTCACATTTAAAAAAAAAATTTTTTTTTTATTTAAAATACTTAATTTTGTACAATTACTGGACACATTGTTTGTTATAAATACTACAATATTAGCTATATTTTATGCCTATTCCAGAACCAATTTGTCAAGCACACACACACCAAAAATAAACCAAATTTAAAGAAACATTCATATAATCAATAAGTTTATCGTTATCGTTATTGAAACGGCTCGTTGTGAGGTTATAACACATACCCTTAACGTTCTAGGATTATTACTATAGTCAACTGGCTGACATCGGAAGCTATAATGTCCTGTTAGCCAACCGGAAATTCCTATCTGCAAATGTAGAGTGTTGAAAAACGTTGTGTTTTTTTGTTATCGTTATCGTTATCGATAGTTCGATTGTTCTTGTTTTTTTTGAATGAATTGAGTGAGTTTTGTGCTTCGCTTTTGTCGCTTCGTCTTCAGATTTCGCTGCTCTTCCAGTTTTGATTTAGGCTGTAAAAGATACACACACACAGATACACACACACAGGCACACACACACACACAGTGCTATTTACACATGTGCAGACATACAATTTTATGGCAATTTTGTTGTTCAGGTTAGTAGACAGCGTTTAAATGTTATCAAATATAAGAAATTAAACAAAAGCTTCAATTCGATTAATAAAAGCGAAAATTTGTGTTTTTTTTCTGTTTTGCATAAATTAATTACCATTTGTTGCTAGCATTTATATACAACAGAGTGCATATAGTATATATATTTATTATATATGTAGATAAATGTATGTTTGGGTATAAACTAGTGCTAAGTAAATCGTAACCAGCTAGATAATTGCTCGTTTTTAGAGGCGTTTATACGACTAAAACTAATCATGATGATAAAGTTTAAAATAATGAACTAAAATAAAAATTTAAATAAATGTGTATAAATAATAATCAATTACAATTGAATGAAAGCATTGCTGGTTATTTTGGCTGAGCGAATAAGCGACTAAAAATAATCATAAGAATATCAAATATATGTGTATATTTATATCTGAATATTCATGTATAACTGCATAACTGCGTTCAACAATCTAAAGTCGAGTCAGAGGTTTGATATCAAGGGAGAGTCAGAGTTTTGATGCAATTATCTGCAGTCTAAGCTTTAATTACTTTCACTTTCGAAATAGGGGCATTCCTAAACACATTCAAATGGCATAGATGAAACACTTACTCTCCTGGATGTGGCACTATCGCTATAGTCCACCGGCTGACACCGGAAGCTGTACGCGCCCCACCAGCCGCCCATTAAACACTAAAAACAAAATCAGATTAATGCCAAAAAGAAACACAGAAAAACAAAAGAAACAAAACCAAAATGGTAAGATGCAAAAGATACAAAAAATAAAACACATAAAGATACATTAAAAGAGAAAGAAAGATAGTGAGAGAACGTAAGAAAAACATAATAAAAAATAATATTAAGTGCATATTAAAGTTGCAAGTTGGGAGGCTGCGAGGTTGCCACATGTTGTTGCAAGTTGTCTCCAAATCGAAATTCAGCTCGCTTCCAGTTCAGTTTGCCAGTTCAGCAGCTCAAAACGACGACGTCAGCGTTGCGATTGATGTTGATTGATGCGTTTGATTGTGTGTGAGTGTGTATATTCTTGTTGTTGTGTGTATTTGTGTTCATGTGTGTGTGTGTGTGTGTACATACCTCATAGAAGAGCCACGCGCTAAACACAACCTGTAACGCATTGTACATGACCAGCAAGTTCTGTAGATGCAACGGCTTTCGATTCTCCATTAATCGCGGACCAAGCACCTAAAAGATACAAAGATACACAATTTCATAGATAGTACATTGCTAGTCGAATAGTTGAGATAATTGGTATAATATTATATATCAAAACATTCAGTTTTAACTTCCTAGGATCGCAAATTATATGTTAAATACTTAAAAAAATTCCAAAAGCTACCAAGAAGGCAACATTGTGACACCAATTTGTATTTTTTTAAGACATAAATTATTTAAGAAGAATATTTTTGATTTTAGAAACCACTTTTATTTAATAAGTGGTTAACTAAAACCAGATTGAATATCAATAGCACATAATTACTGAATTTAACTCTGTTTAACTTTTACTTTCACTTAGATCAGACTTTTTCTAATAAATAGCTGATAAAACAAATGTATGGAGTATTTTATCAAATTCAATTCCAATGTACCTAAAATTAATAAGATTCCGAGCATAATAAATAGTTTCTTTTATAGAAACAATTTGAAAGGGCATTTAAACTTTGAAACTACAAAGAAAACTTCAATATTAATAGCTTCTGGCTATAGTTATCGTTTTGTCTAATCTAGCCGGTACTTTTTTTATTTGACTCAGTGTTCAGTGTTCAGTCTACAGGCTTTGCTATCAGATCGTTGAATAGGTTGGCGTAATATTATACAAAAAGAGTAGGCCTTATGATTAGAATGTATATGTGAGTGTTTGTGGTATTTTAAGTGCATGAATTTGGGTGTGTGTGAATCATAAATAAAACTTGCTCAACTCGAACGACAAACCTAAAACTAAAGCAGACGTTATCAACGATAACGTTGTCTTTGCCCGATTTCCGCATGGGAATAACACTTGAGATTATCTCGGAGACAGAGACGGAGACGCTTGTGACCCAAATCCCCACGTGTAAATATATAGACATGAACTAGCCCTATACATATATACCAATTGATATATATATCAACTGCCAGTTGGTCACTTCAATCAGGCCATAAAATACTCCAATTGATTAGATTTTACAGCAAGATTAGATTAAAAAAACTCTTATTTTTGATCTGAACTAAAAAATTATGAAAGAACAAAAAAATTTTAATTTAAAAATAAACCATGAAAAATTTAAATTAAATTAAAAGAAATACTACCAAAAGAAAGTATTTAAATGTTTATTTTTTATTGTTTTTTGATTATTTAGCTTTTTTATATATGTGCTAATAAATATTTTTTATCTATTTTTCTCATTTTCTATAATTTTCATAGAAAAAAGGTTTCAAATTACAGTTCTGATAAAAATTAAAATTCAAAGTTTCTGGAGTTTTCCAAATTCAAAATCTAAGATTTTCTTAAACTTAAAACTATATTTGCGATCTCTGTTCTTAACTCACCTTAACCAGGTAGACGTATGTGAGGCAGACGGCCAGTGTGGGGAAGGGTGACGACATCATGGGCCAGTCCTTTGTCCTTGAATCTGTGCAATTAATAGAAATAGAAAACGAAAAAAAATAAGTATAAAGACAAAAAGTTAATGTCATTGTTGTAGTTACATGTATCTACAAGATAAAAAAATAGAAGAAGGCAAAACAAATGCTCTTATCATCGGAACATCATTAGCATTGGACATTGGCCCTGATCTGTCGCACGTTTCGTTTTTCTGTTTGCTGTTAGACAATGTCACCAAGATGATCATTAGCTCGTAATGATAATGATAATGATAATGAGCGAGAAACGTGCCCTGCTCATGCAGCTACCAATTGTAGATACATTTGTATCTTTTAGCCACTGCAAATTGATTACTTCATTTGACATTCAGTTTAGTTTGGCGTTTTTTTTGCCTTAGCCCTTGCATAACATCATAAAAAAAATGGGAGTTGAGATTACCAAACGCAAAATCAATAATAATTATTAATAAATAAAAATATAATATAAGCGAATATTTCGATAGATAACAAAAGACAATAATGAAAAACTGAAGCGCAGAGTTTGATGAATGGATTATCAAATTGCAAAAGTTTAAAACAAAAACAAAAATGAAGACGGAAAAAGAAACTTTAATTAATTAACGTTCCGAGCTTGATTGGAACCCAAAAAAAATGTGCCAAGTGAAATTGTTGCCGAAACACTCGCATGAATCGATTGCGAAACTCTCCAGGGTATCACGTCTAACTATCAAATTAGCTAATCGAAATCACGCCAAAAAACAAGGGAAATACAAACTTATGAAACACTTCAGTTATTGCTTAATCTTGAGTATTAGATTAGCATTTATTGGATTTAGATTGGTTTCTAATTAAAATGCTCAACATTTTATGAGGTTCTTGAATTTGGAATTCGCATTGATTCGTAGCGGATTTGTTTATCATTTTAGTAGAGTACTTAAGAGTTTAATTAAGTCATTTTCTTATCTCAAATGTATCTTGAAATAGTCTTTTTAACTTAATTTACTATTTAGGAGCTAATAAAAATGTTTTATTGAATTGTAATCATCAATTGAGTTTCTGCCAACTATTAATATCTCATTTTCATAACACTTATGTATATTCAATTTAAAATTATCATAATGTATCTGTGAGTAAATGATTATATCTCAATTGTATCTTAGTATATTTTTGCGTTGATTATTAACTAATTTTCGTATATAGAGTGCTATTAAAGCATTATATTAAATGCATCGTTTAAATAAAATGTTTGAGAGATTTATTTTCCCATTCATGCCTATCAAATGTATCTTTTTATTCAAATATTCAATAAAAATCTACGATCTACGACGGGCTTTTTTAATTATTTTGAATTCTTAGGTGTTAATAAAAATGTATCTTTGATCATTTCACTGTCAAAGTGAGCAAACAACTTGGCTAAAATCCGAGGCATGATAGCCAAGTCAGCACATGCCATTGGAGGGCCACTTTGCTTCCGATGTATCCCAATTTATATTCCGCATTGCATGGGCGAGCCCTTAAAATAACCATAAACACAAGATACATTCAACACACATTCAGATACAACACCCAGACAGACACGCAAAGGCAACCAGCGTGTAGCTGTATCTATATATATTTGAATGTATCTTTTGTGGCATGCTTATTTGTATCCGTAGGCATGTCTAAAGTATCTTTAGTTGAGCACGTATTCATGTCATGTTGAAACATAAATTTAGCGCGCTTCAAATTGCTAAACATTTGTCAAACCCATGAATAATGAATGCATTCAACAAGCAATCGCACAAAATGCGAATATAAATTTACATAGAGTAACTTTAAAATAATTGATACAAAAAAGGATTTGCAAGTATGACAATAATTTAAAGAATTCAAACACGTTTTGACATTGAAATGTTCAATTACAGGTTGTTGCTACTCTTTCTCTCTCGCTTCTCCTCTCTCATTATCTCCTTCTCTGTCGCTCTCTTGGCCAATTAGTGAGCTGGTGTCAAAAATTACTCAATCATTTGCTAAACCTTTGCCGAGTTTTGCAGAGAAATGTGAGAAAGAAGAGCAACAACAAAGACATCAAGGTTACATAAATTAGCGGGCCTAGCATACATAAATATATGTATCTATGTATAAACAGTAATGGAAATAATAATAGAAACGATATTTGTATTTTTAAAATTGCTTTGGAAAAATATTATTTTTATTTTCATAATTTTTACTTTGGTATTATTATTACAAATTTGATTGTATTGTCAAAATGACTATCGTTTCTATTATGTTTTCCATCATTGTGTATACGTATATGTGTTATAAGCATTTGGCCCCCACTCTCTCCACCTCCCTCTTTCCTCGTACATCGGTTTCTAGCCAACTTACCACCATGTGAGTCCATATATCTGTTTATGCTCTCGTATATTTTCATAATTAAGGCCATTTTGTTGCTGTGTGTGTTTGTTGTGTGTGTGTGTGTTGTGTGTTTGTTGTATGTGGTGTGCTTCTTCTTTAGTTGCTTCTGTGTTGACGGTTCGTGTCTTCCGAGCTACTCAGTAGCTTAATGCATTTAGTGGATGCCCAAGTTGTTCGACCTGCAAAGATAACAATATTAAAAAATCAATTATTAGATTAAATTGCAAAGTAAACATTAAACTTCTTATCATTATTATTTTTTAATTACTTGTTGTTAAAAATAAAAAATTATTAAAGGACTAGAGATTATTTTTCATTGTGTAATAAATCAAACAATTAAATAGAATTTATTTAACATTTATTGAATTTCTTTCTTTCCTTAACTTGTAGAAATTAAGTAAGCTTGATTAGTTGTGCCTATTTCATAATATATGCATATGAATTTAATCACGTTAAATCTAATACAAATTTAACAAATGTCAATTTAAAATTTTCAAAAGTTAAGTTAAATTTAGCTCTGAGAAATAATGTTATATTTACTAATATTTAATTTTTATAGTTCTCAAATATTGTAAACAAATTTATCGAAATATTTGGGACTTTAATCAAATAAATTAAATTAAAATATTTATAAAATTTCAGCTTTAACTTGCAGATATTATGTAAAAGTAGTTATTGATCAGTTGCTTTGGCAGTTGCCAATTATTGTACATAAACTAATCGAGATACGAGTATGTAAGAAAATGTCATGGTATTTGTGCCTCGCATTTGTTATAAAGCGAAGTGGCAACGAAATTGGGTTAATAAACTAAAAGCCCGAATTGTTGCGAGTCAGCATTTTAGCGGCATATTTACATGTTGTTTATAATCTGTTGTGCTCGTTTTCGTTATACGTTTTATTTTCATTTTTTTCGGTGCCGTTTTTTGTGCTTTTCCCGTCGATAAGCGCAGACTTTGAGCCCCAAAAAAGATATGATATGGGGGTTCAATCAAGCGATAAGCTAGATAAGCAACGAATCGATATAAAGTACAACATTTGAGTCTCCCTTCTCTCCCTATTTCTCTTCTTTCTTCCAGTCTTTGCTTAGCTGTGAAATTTACCACACGGCGTATGCGTAATAAATTATTATTATTTATTTTTTGCAGCCCAAGTAAAAACGTGTAGGACCAACTGCAAAAGCGAAAAGTTCAAGGACAGACAAACAAACAAACAGACCGACAGACTGACAAGACAAACACACACACACACGCACACACAAACAGAGACTTAGCCAGTTTGTTGCTGGCCAAAAAAAAATAAATTTGGATATTGAAAAGTGCAATAGCCGCAGCTGCTGACAGCGCAAATTCTCTCCTTTTCACTCTCTTTGTCTGTCTTTTCTCTCTCTCTTTTGCACTTGGCAATAGCAATTTAAAAATTGTTGCCCAAAAACAGAACGCCGCACTTTATTTAGCCAGGTTAGCTCAATTGACGGGCCTCTGTATAAATAAATCAAATATGAATAGCAATTGTTGACGTCATTTATGAACTAAACATACACACACACAGACAAATACATATATTACTCATACGTCTACTCTCATTACTCATACGCCGCGTACTACTGTAAATATTTAATAATAAAGCTCAAAAGGCATTTCGTGTCTAATTGCTTACATCACAGAAAGAGAGACAGACAGCGCGAGAGAAAGAGAAAGAGAGGTCAAATGATTCGGTCATTGGCCAGCTTAAAATTGTGGCAAGTTGCTTATGGCCACATTGCACTTACACTTGGAAAAACAATGAATATTTAGAATGTTGATTGATTGTCTTTTCTTTGCTCTCATTTCTAATTTACAGAATGTTGGCGCTTTTCACTGGAGAATGATAGATTATCTTATACATATTTTTGCAGTCTCTTGAGCTTTAGTCAACGAATTATAATTTAAAGATAAGCTAGAATAAATTGAGTCAAATTTAAATAGATTAAATTTTAGGTCATATAAACAAAGAAAGTATAAATTTAAATTGGATTTCGAATTTTGTTACCCCATTTTTATTTGCACAATTATCTTTTGGAAGTTATTTCTTTTATACTAGTTAATCGCAAAAAATTTTTTTCTGTGTAAATAAATATTAAATAAAAAATATTTTATTTTAATTTTCATATTTTTCTCCTAATAACAATTTTTCTATATTTAGTTCCAAAGCTGAATATTATTTTAAATTAATGATAAAATAAATAAAATGTTAATAAATTAATTAGTTTGCATTTATTATTAAGCCAATAAACTGAATTCTATTTTTTACAGTGCATCAACTGTTGCTCTGACCATGTTCTGTAATTGTCATCATCTTGCAGTCCTGTCTCATAATTGCCAGAGGTCAATGAACTTGTCTTAAAGTTTAATTTTATTGCTATTGTTTGTTGCAAGGACTTGAGCCTTGGTCTACTTGCAACATTTGGCGGCCACTGCAGTTGAAAGTCAAATTAATTCAAAGTCAAAACAAACATGGCCAGCAGGTGAACTAAACTGAACTGAACGCTGTCAACGTGGCCAAAACAGCAGACGTGGTTTTTATGTCTCTTTTTTTTTCTTTTCTTTGGCCTTTCCTGATTTGAAATGCGCAACGACTGACACCAAAAAAAAAAATAAATAAATAAAGGGCGGCTCGTGGGCGGGGCAGCGGTGGTGGCCCTTGGCTGAGGCTTCACCTTCGCGAAGACGAAGAAGAAGGGAAAGAAGAAGCGACAAAACGAAATGCGATGCCAGCGACGACTTAAAGCCGTGCCAAATATTGCTATTTCATTGACCTGATTTCAAAGTGGCTTTGTTGTTGTTGCCAATGTTGTTACCATTGTTGTTGCTGTTGTTAGCCCCATGTAAGCCCACACACAAAAAGCAAAGCAACAAAAAACAAAAGAGCCAAAGCATTAAGCAACAATGCACATGAGCATGTAAATCGACACCCTACCAAAAAAAACGAAAGAAAATAAAGCAAATAAATAGGCAAACCCTACACTCCCCTTTCCCCTATTACAACCCACCCCCAGTCGAGTCTACGGTAATGGAAAAAATAATAGAAACGTTAATTTTTGGTTGTATTTTGAAAATTTCTTCGTAATAAAGTATTTGTTTTTTAGTTTCATAATTCAACTATAGTATGTTTCATAATTTAACAAAACAACGGAGTTCTATATCCATGTGCAGCTTATTAAAATATTATAAAAATGACTCTCGTCTCTACTATTTTTTCCTTCACTGCATATCCGAACGCAATTCCGAATTCGATTCTGTTTCCGAATCCGAGTCCGTATTCAAATTCGTCTGGTTAAACCGGCGCCACGTTGTCACACACACACTTCACACTACACACGCACACCATCACGTGATGAAACCTCCACGCTTCCCTCCTCTTCCCACCTTCCAGTCCCAAGAGTCTTTCCTTCTTTTACCTCTTTGTTTGCTAAGGTTTCTCTTTCGACTCTTTTTGCTGGCTTTTGCGCAGAGACTCGCTGCGAATTTCTTGAATGAAAACTGGACAATGAGAGAGAGAAAGAGAGAGCACCAACTTGCTCCGTCTACACTTTGTGTGACTCACAAACGTCTCTCCTCCGCTTGCCTCTTTTCCACTGGGAGGCCAGTGTGCCACGGCAATAAACCCAAAACGAAAACCAAACCCAAAACCAAGAAGAAAGACAGGTTTATTGGCAGCTCGAAGATTTAACTCTCTTCAAAATCTTCTAATATCAATTAACATGCATAAATTATTTCCAAAAATAAAGCAAGATAAATTAAAATATTTTTCTATCAATCTATTCCCAAAAACATCTATATTTATTTTATTTAATTAAGAAATTTATAAAAATTAAAAAGATATATTATTAAATATTTAAATTTTCGACCGTTCGTTTCTATATAGGGCAGCTATAGCATATAGTAGTCTGAATAAAATAAAATTTTTGTGACAATGTATAAACAAATCAAATCAAGATATAACAGTTGATTTTCAACCGATATATATTTTATAGTCTATCGATTTAAACGAAATTTGCTTAGGATTTATAACACAACACCAAATGCTGATGTTGTAAGATTTGTTAAAATATCTCAATAAAAATAAACGTACTTGATACTAAAAGTATAATTTTGTGTTTTTTTTTTTTTTTTTAAATCGTGAATTGTATTATTTTATTAAATATTATTTCTTTGTTTTTTTTTTTATTTAGCTAAATTAAGTATGTATTCCTCAAAGCGTTCGTCACGCCTCCTTGCAAGTGTAACATATTTCTGGACAAAATGAAAATACCCTCTGCAAGGGTAACAAAAGTGGCTCAAAGAAAAACGCGTTTAATGTGCAACCAACACGCCATGAATGACGCCTAAAAGACGCGTGGTTGCTTGTAATTGTTGTTGTTGTTGTTGCTTATGTTGTTGTATTTGTAATTGTGGTTGTTGTTGTTATTGGTGGTTGTTGTTATTGGTAGTGCCGCTGCTCATATTATGTCAGTCAGTGCTCACTGAGCAGAGCAGGGGAGTGTGTTAGGGAGATAGGCGGTAATAGGCAACGCCTCGCCTACCTAAAAGAAAAACAAAAAAATATTCTCGACCTGGCCAAAAGGTGTCACGTGCGTTTCAACAGAAAAAGGGGCGGCAAATATGTTGAGGTGGTAAAAGTCGGGGAGGTTTCTAAGCAGCTCGCGTTTTCAATTCGTCCTATTGATTTTTGTTGTGTGTATGGCAACAACTTATTGCCAAGTGTTGGCCAAGTGTTGACATGCTCTCGACATGGCCAGGTCAGGTCAATGAATGGATGAACGGCCAAGTCAATTATCTAGAGTGTTTTGATCCGATCTTCAATGGTGTCTTTTTATGTAATTACACATCTTAGCCCTGAGCACTTGATACGTGTATCCATGAGATACAAATTGTATCTGTAACAACAAGTGTTTGAAGGTTTATGCGTTACATTAAATTCATTAACTTTAGTTTAGTATCAGACAAATTTTATTTACACTTTTGTTGTCTCGGTTGCAAATCTAAAATTTTGTATAGTTTTATTTTATTTCCTTTTTGTCTGATCTATTTTTGGAAATGAATTATTTAATCAACCGGATTCTTAATGCAAAGGTCAAATGAACAATTTCATTTTATTAGTTTATTTTTAATCCAGATCAAAAGATATATACAGGGTGACCAGAAAAAACGGAGACAAACTTTAATATGTCCGTAAGCAAAAGTATGTTACCGGATTTAATTAAATGTTATTTTATCGTATTCTCCATTCTTTTTTGTACTAGTCACAACATTTTTTATCCATTGCTGTTTAATTTTCCTGTGGTTTCAGAATGTCAAGTAAACGTTGTGCAATTTTAGAGCTGTTTCATCAAGAAAAACGTCAAATGTGAATTTGTTCGTTTGCTCGAGGTGCCTAGGTAGACTGTGTCCAAGGCCACCCGCCACTTTAATGAGATTGACCATGAAGGCTATCGTCCGGGAAGAGGAAAAAAGCACCGTCAATACTTCTGCCAATCGTCAAATCATTCGAAAGCGGGTGATGCGAAATCCGAGGGTCTCCATGAGGAAAATTGCCCGAGAGACCGGAATGAAACGTGATTCTGTTTGGTAAATGGCGAAGAAGCACCTTGGACTCAAGCCGTACAAGCTCAAAATTTCAGATCCTTACGGATGAATACAAGCGCGTGCGACTGCAAAGATGCCACCAACTCAAGCTTCGGGCCGCAGGTCAGCGATAGGAGCGCGTCCTTCTCACGGATGAGAAGCTGGTAACCGTCGAGCAGGCTCACAACCACTAAACTGCAGAATCTGGTCCGCCGAGCCTTCGGGTACGTCGGCCATTGTCAAACATCGCCAAAATCCGAAGTCCGTTATGGTCTGGGGCGGCATTTGCGCCAGCGGCAAGAAACCCCTGGTTTTCGTGGATCAAGGGGCTATAAGAAACCAAGAAGTGTACCGCCACGACATTCTCGACGCCGTGGTAATTCCTTGGGCCCAACTGCACATCGGCGATGCGAACTGGACTTTTCAACAGGATTTTGGCCGGCTCACAAGGCGAAAATGACGCAAGACTGGGGCAAAACCCATTTTCCGGACTTCATCTCGTCTGCTGAATGGCCACCCTACTCGCCGGATCTCAACCCGATGGACTACAGCGTGTGGTCGATATTGGAGGCCAGGACCTGTGCTAAGCCTCACTTAAGTTTGGAGGCGCTGATGCAATCGCTGCTCTTGGAATGGAACCGACTGTCTCCCGAGGACCTGCGGCCCATGGCCTACAATTTTAAATCACGTTTGGACCTGTGCATGGCAGCTGGAGGAGACCATTTCGAAACCGGCTGAGAATCTTACTACTAGTGATCCACTTTATCGTTACTAATTGTTGCTTTGCTAAATTTCTCTCGTTTAGTAAAATTATAGTTAAAAATGTTTGTCTCCGTTATTTCTGGTCACCCTGTAAATCGTTTTGCATTTCTTCCAACTCATAAGTGCTTTCAACACAAAACTGGTTAAAATTGGTAAACAAAAAAAAAAACACATCAGTTACTTATTCCAAATTATGTTAAGCATTCAAATAATCGACAGGTTCAATGAAAATATTTCTCAATACAATTTGCAAATCTCTTAGCGAAATTGTGTCAAATTAACGGCGGCTTTTTACAAGAATTTGTATTCTGCTTGAAACGATGACGAGGCAAGAATTGAATATTAATTTGCATACGATTAAAGCAGCTGAGCTGCTCCATTAAATTAAAAATATTTTGACAATAATGAAATAAACATTTCAGCGTTATGCTTGACTTGACTTTAATCTAACAATGCGAACAATTGTCTGACAATCATCATGATGATGATGATGATGATGATGATGTAATCAGCGTAATTTCCAGGAATTAGTTGGCTCAGTTAACAGGTTGAGTCAACAACATTTAGTCCAACAACATTTAAATTTATTTATTTTTAGAAACAATCAAAACAATTTAATGACTTTTAATACTTGATTAAGATTTTAACTCGTCAATTGTTATTAGCAATTAATTATTAGAATCAACAAATGTTATTGATAAACAACATTTCAATTAAAATTTATTGTTATATCTTTCTTGCATTTTATTCATATTATTTAGGTATTAGATTTAGATAGAAATCCTAATTTATGGAATATTAAAAATTTTGTAACAACTTATATTGTGAAAAATTTGTACAATTAATTCACAGAAATTTATCATTTGAAGAAATATCAAAAAGGAAACTCTAAGATTCCAAATTGACTTTAAAAATTTTTGAATATCCTTTGAAAATTTGGTTTTGCAAAAAACCGTAAATCATTTCGTCGTTTTGAATGAATCAGTAAAAAAATATTTTAAAATTGCTCCATAATTTTGAAAAGCGCCTTATATGGCAAGCCATTTAGTAAACTGGCGATTTCTTAATAAACTTTTTAAAAATTCAAGAGCTGGCACACTTAATTTTTATTGTTTATGGCACTTAATACTATTCATTTAAATATGAATATTTTTGAATCGGAATCGAAATCGAATAATTTACCTTTAATTTATGTAGCGGCTGCGTGCGTTGCAATTTTTTGTAATTTTTCTGTATTGTCTGAGCTTTCAATTTTGTAGTTTTTGAGTTTTCCAATAAGTTTTTTTTTTCTTTCTTATATGTATATTTATTTCTTGGTATGTGTGAGTGAACAAATTGCCAGTGGCTAAGGAAATTGGGAGTAAAAACCAGTTGCATTTAGTTCAAAATTCATTTGATTGATTATAATTATATATATGTGTGTGTGAGTTGCTTTTCGAATAATTCACTTTGCAGGATATTCGCACGTATTGTTTTTGTTGTATTTGTATTTGTTGTATTTACTTTTCAATTTGTTGCTATGAGGCAGCAATCGATGAATGCTATAAAATTCACCATTTACCACTATTTGCTTATCACACTTGGACAACCGTTACAAATACACGCATACATATTTATATACAAAGTATATAAATTAACAATTTATGTATCACGAGTCCTGAATCACTTTGAGTGCAATTCAAGAAAATAACTCAACACAACATAAATCGAAACGCAGGCGACGCAACGCGACGCGACGTTTAAGCACAAGGCGCAAGGCACTCTGACGCGAGTGCGGGGAACTGAGGGCGCCAAGTACGAAGCACACACCAAACGAAGTGACCGAAAAACCGAGAGAGAGCGAGAGACAAACCGCAGACAGCGACTAGCAAAGCACGACTAACTGGACTGCAGCAACGGCTGACTAACTAAGGCCACAGACAGCGCTTCAAGACGCAGTCGCTGTCGTCGTCGCTGTCGCAGTCGCGGTTGGCGTCGTCGTCGCAGTCACAGTCACAGTTACAGCTGAAGCTGCTGTCGCGAATTGAGCGCACAGAGCTGAGCTTGCGGCGCTGCCGATGTAAACGCTGACTTCGCTGCCACGATTGCTGCCTCTGCTGTCGCTGCTTTTGATTTCGAATTAATAAATTTTGATAAAAATCAATGCAATGTTATGCGATCTGTGGGTGTTTTTTTTGGGTTTGCTTAAAAACTTTAAGATAATTTAAATAATTTGTAAAGAAATGTAAATTCAAAACAATAACAACAGGTGCATATGCTGGCAGCGGCGCCTGCAGCGCTGTCGTAAGCTTTGGCTCGATGTTGCAAGGGCCACCAAAGCAACAGCGGCAGCGGCAGCAGCAACAGCAGCAACAGCAACATCGTTAACAACAACAACATTCGCGAGCGCCAGTTGGAGAGGCTGAGGCTTTTAAGATCGATTTCGATTTTCGGCAACGCAACGCGACACGATACGAAGCGACGCGACTCGATTTCGACGCGTCGCATACCAAACCAAAGCTGCGCACTTGTCGATCAATTAATTATTACGGCATTTCACACAGACACACACACACACAGACAGACAAGCGGAGACACAAGCAAAGCTTTTTCGGTTTTCAATACTCTTGATGAGTGTATTTTGATTTTGGCAGGAAACGTGTAACGCATTAGAGGAGTATACAGTGTGTATGGAAATTGTTTTGACAAAATACTGGCCGGATAAAAAATATATTTTTTTTTTCAGTTTTCCGAATATTTTAACCAAATGAAAAAAGTAATTGTTTAATTAATTTCAATATAAAAAGTGTATTAAATCTTCGGCGTGGCAAAGCTTTAATTTATCTCATGATTGTTTTATAGGTTTCGCTTTTTTTTTTGTTTTCTCCTCTCTCTCCCCTTTTCGTTCCGCAATAACAAAAATTTCACGTTTTTGGGACTTTTGCATTCAAAATCGAATTCATGGTCAAAACAGCAATGTGTGTCGCCAAAAGCAACAACAACAACAGCAACAACAACAACAATGAAAGCGGCAACGTTAAACAGGTAAACTTGACGAAATGGAAATTTAGTCGCGCAGTGTTGCCGCAATCACCTTATTTTGTGTTGCTGTTGTTGCTTATCTATTATGCGCGTGTGTGTGTGTGTGTGTGTGTGTGTATTTATTGGGTCGCCATTGCAGAATGCAATTTCGTAATAATAAGCGATCACATTTTTGGTTTTCTAACCCCCGCGAAATATTCAAATGTGCACAGTCACACACACACATACAAACACACATAAAAGGCAGCGCCGGCATGCATTTCAATTAAGTTTGAGGTGGGCGTCTGAAAAGGGTCTCGGTTAGGCAGTGGTGAAATGTGGTGAGTTTGCTGCCTGCTGGTTGCTAGGTTGCCAATAGACTCAGCGCGCGAGAGAGAGAGAGAGAGTGTGTGGTGGGTGGCAGGGGGAGTGTCACACGTTTCCGCTAGACAGATTGAATTAGGCGCTGCGCTGCAATCGCAACAGACAAGATGACTCTGATTGTGACTTGTTGACGGGGTCGCAGTCGCTGTCTCTGTCTTCATTTTGTATTCGGTATCGAATATGAATTCGGATCATTGGTCGACGCGCACCTGACGACAGGCGGCGCTCTCTTACAGCAGCCGCTCTCTTTGTGTGGTGTGGTGAGAGCGTGTGCGTAAAGTAAAAAGAGCGCGCTTGCTTTTCATTTTTTTTGGGTGCCTTTTGTGAGGCAAGTGAATGTCTTGGAATTATGTCATATCTTCCAATGCCACACACATAAACACATTGAAAACGTGCAGCGTTTTGTTGGTGGTGATGTTGTTGTTGTTGCTGCTGTAAAGCTTTTGCCGTTATCGTTGTTGATTAATTAGCTGCCCAAATTGTTGGCCAGACTGATAACTGCCAGGTGACAATGCGTTTGCTTTACCGTTTGCCAGGCGAAAGTCGATTGAGAAATGACTGCGTTATGAGTTCAATTAAGAGTGAAAAGAGGGGAGAGTGACAATGAGGAGGGGAAGGGGGGAGGGTATGGTGGGAAGAGAGAAGGGTTAGCGGAGTGAACAGTGGCGAGCTAATTGAGCGCATGATGCCACAGTCAAATACAGTTGGGCAAGTAATTGTTTTGACAAACGAATATTCATATTCATATAGTTTTGTTTTTTTTTTTTAAATAATTAAGCATCAGAAAATAATTTTTTTTTTTATATTTAAAAAGATTTTTATTTTTGCTTTATTATTTATTATTATTATTAAAAAAACTTTAAAATTAGAAAATAAACCATGTATTGAATAATAGTTTGAAAAAATAAAAAAATTAACAATTGTATATACATTTAAATTTAAAAAACTGAATTTAGATAAACATATTTTGCAACTTTAAATGTGTCAAGATAATTGCTTGACCAACTGTAAATATCAAGTGGGGGCGTCTGGTTATGTAGTTTTATGCATTCAGATACATTATAGATTTAGATACATTTATGAAATTGCAACAGCAAGGCTGAGAGCTGAAGGGGGGCCACGTGGCAAGGGGAAGGGGTATATGTGAGTTGCATGAACTCTTGTTGTATATATGAATATATTTATTTATTTATCGAGACGTTGTCGCGCTGATTAAACGGTTTTTAGTAGGCGGAAACTGACACTTGAACTGCTTTTGTATCTCGCAGATACATTCGCGACACATTTGTGACTTGCAACAACGCGCGGCACACAAATGAAATTAATAGAACTGTATATATAATACACAAAGTTTCGTTTTCAATACACGAATTCTCTGATGTCACGTGTAAATTGAACACATTTTTTTTTTCCTTTTCATCTCTTAATATTTCTTCATTTTTGGCAAATTACTTTTTCTTTTTTATTTTATTTTTTTGTTGTATTTTGTCTTGACTCTCTTTCGTCGTTCGTTTGCAGCAGTTGGGGGCAGGCGGCCTAGGAATTCATTTGTTAAGATTTCTATGCGAATTGAATGCGTAACTCATTTGATTTGATTAGCTTCTTTCAAACAAACTTTATACTAAATTTCTTTTATTTTTTTTCGGTTTTCGGTTTTTTTGTGGCCTGGCCTGACCCAAAAGCGACAAGAGACGAGACACAACCCAAAGTGAAATGCAAACTGAGGCCAAAGAATTGGGCGAAGAGCAAGCGAACCCTCAAATATGAATGTGAATGCGTATCAAGAGAGAGATTGAGAGAGAGATGGAGAGAGTGCTTTGTCAAGAGACCGGGAGAGAGTGCTTACTGGGTGCTATGCTGGGTACATGGTGAATTTACAAATAAGGTGACAAGTTCCCCACAGCTGCTCTCCCCTTTTTTTGTGTGGGTTATTTTGACAACTTGGAAAGCAAGCAATATGTATTGTTGCGAATGGTGAATTTGAGTTGAAATAACTAACAAGGTGACGTATTGCCCATATTTGCGCTCTCTTTTTGGCAATTTTATATTGTCAGTCTTGATGTTGAATTTTAAACCACCTAAATAAATCACCTTGTTATAATTTCAACCATGCGCTATGCTGTGTATCTGTTTCTTGTGACTGGCAATCGGGCAAGAAGAAGAAGCAGACGAGCTGGCAACATTCGTCTTTTGCTACACGTTGCGTTGCGTCACGCGACAACTACAACTACAACTACAACTACAACTAAAGCTCCAGATACAGATACGTGTGGTGCGCTCTCTTTGTATCTGACAGATACATTCAACATTTGCCCGACAGCGCACAAATTTGTTTGTGAATGTAGCGCAAAAAGGCCGGCTGTCAAACGGCCCGCTCTCACTCTCGCTCTCTCTCTCTCTTTCGCGCTTGGACTAGCCCTCTCTCCCTGTTTTCTATGTGCTGTTGATAAGGCAAGCGTTCGCTCTTTAGTTTCTCCCTCTCTCTGTATCCATGGCATATGTGTGCTTTTTACTGTTGTCGAGGGTTGTCGCCTATCTTTTATACCCTTGCAAATGGTATCGCAAGTTTTTGAAGAAATAAGTAACGCTTTAAAGGGAAAGTTTATATAAATAAAAACAAATATAGAAATACTCCTGACTTATCTCATTATTTTGGAGCCGATTTGTTCTAAAGATTGTGACTCAATTTTATGAAAATCGAACTACTATATTATATAGGAACGATTATAAGCAATTTAAGTCTTTGTGTGCAAATCTATTTATTTTTTAAGATATTTTTAAATCTTCTAAATAAAAAAATCTTAACGAGGTAAAAATCTTGTCACAAATACATTTCGATGCCCCAAAATAGCTGATATCAAATTTTGTGACGAACGATATTAAATTTAATGCATAAATTATTCTTAAAAAGTAAAGTAATAAGTAAATAATGATTAAAATTTATAAATTAAAATATTTGTTAGGGTATTAAATATTCTGCATACCAAAAAAAAACATTTCTTTCTTGTTTTTTTTGTGTTTATTTTTTGGTCTTAAACGCACATGCCGCAAAATAAATATGAGTAGCCCAGAGTCGTTGTAGTAAGCGTGTCTACAACAACAGAAACAACAACAACAACTACTACAACAGTGGCAACAACAACAACAACAACAACTTCTGTACACATATGTAAACACATACGTACTCAGAGTCAATGTTTAAGACTCATACTCCACATAATAAATACTTGGCATTATGTCATCCAAGTTGAGAGAGGCCTGGCGCTTTCCAATGTTGTTGTTGTTGTTGTTGCTGCCGTTGTTGTTGTAGTTGTCGTTGCTGTATTAATAGTTGTTGTTGTTGTTCTTATTGTTGTTGCTGCTTCAACATTATTTTCTGTTATTATTTTTGTGCTTTTCTCAATTTGCAGTTAAAGCCACCCCTTTGTCGTTGGCCAGGACATGGCTCAGTTGCCACACTCACACACACATACTTACACACACACACAAACAAAACACACCCATAGAGTAATATACCCTTCACTGTTTTGGGCCGCACCTCGCTCTAGGTGTGCGGAAATGAACCGGAAATGATTTTACCCCCATTTAGTTTGGGAGCTTCGTTTCTGTGCTTGTTTTTGTAAATTCTGCTCTAAAACAACTACTCGTAATCAAATCGACAAGTTATTAAGTGAGCAATAATTACGAAATGATGTAAAAAAAAAAAGAACTGGCCAATAGGGACGCATTAAAGTTAAAAAAAAAAATAAAAAATATATCTCTAAAAAACACAGGGTCAATTTTCCAATTTTTAACTAAGTCAATTTTCAAAATAAAATTTTTTGTGCATAAAAAAAGCGAAATTGGTTGAGTTTTCACAAAGTTATGTCACTCTGAAGACTTGGAGAATCTCTATCTATGGATCTATCAGCTTTTACTTTGTCCATTTTGGGACAATTTATTACAAAAAAAAAAAAAAGTCGAAAAACCATTTCTAAAGCGTTGATTTATACTATTTATAAGAATATTGTGGGAGTATTGTGTCTATTGGACATTTTTGGGCATTTAATACAGTTTTCTTTTTACAAAATTTATAAATTACAAATGGATAAATCAAATTAATTTTAAGGCGATGTTATTCTGCATTGAAATTGACTGAGTTTTTGTAAAAGAGATAAATTATTAAAATTAGAGAATAAATTTACTGTTAGCTAACTTTCTAACTATGTTTTGTTTAGCTTCATTTAACTGTTAAATTATTAAATTGATTCAATTTTAAGTTTGTAAATTTAAACATGAAAATAACTGCATTTAAAAAGCTTCCTTACATGTAATAAACAGATTAAGCTATCTATAGTCACCTCTTTTTATCGCTACTCTTCCCTTCTCGTTTTATTTGATCGTGTGTGTGTGTAAATTTACAGCGAGCACTGTAATAAATCTGCGCCAACAGCTGCAACTGAAGGGGCAACTGCCAAGCTAATTAGCTCATTAGCTAAAGGCGCGTAAAACTTGTCAACTTTGGCATACAAATAAAAATTGTTTAACTGCCACAGCAGTCATAAGCAACAACAACAACAACAACAATATGAGCAACAACAACCTGAAAGACAACAACAACAATGGGTCAATTCAATAAAACTATTTCAAATAAGCAATTAATATTGCATTATTACACAATGCAGCTGAGCAATAAATAAATAAATAAATAAATACACACACAGAGCGAACTACGCACTACAAAAATACAACAACAACAAAGTGACAGACAGACACACACACAGCACACACACACGCACACGCTGAAAACAGCAGCAAAGTTAGTAATAAAATTGAAAATTGATACGCATGCGCAAATGTTTTTTTTTCTCTGTATGATTGCGACAGGTGACAATCGTGTGGGTAGAGAGGGGCAGAGTGAGAGAAATAGGAGAGAAGAAGAAGAGCTGGAAAGGGGTGGGCGGACAATATCGCTGACAGTCTGTGGGTTGGCCAATGGCCAAGATTCTTTGGCTTTGCCAAGACAATGTCAAAACTAAACGTGTCCAGCGAGCAACTACAACTATTATACAATATGTTAAAAGGCTGCTCAACTGATAAATGCCCAGTACCCGCAACTTGGTATACATATGTAAATGGTTTTACAAAATTATACAAAATTAATGTAATGAATATATATAAAAAATAAAGTGAGAAATCTTCTCCTGGTTTCGGAATACAGATGATTTCTATTTGGATTTCAACTAAAATACATAATTGATCGAAGTCTTAAATGTTGTTCTGGTTTTTATATTTAAAATTTAGTTTTTTGCAATACATGCAGAAAAATAAACAACAAATTAAAAAGAAATTGTAATGAATACAAAAAATATTAAATGACAGAAAAAGCAAAAAAGAATTTTTAATTCTAATTAAAAAATAATTGTTCGTTCTTAAAACCGCATTAAACTATTAAAAACAATCTCTTAACTTTGTTCTCTGTTTATTAACTGATCGAGATAAATCTTTCAGCAAACGTTTGTTAAATATTATGAATTCCGTGTATCAAACTTCAAAACTAAAGCTTTAAAATTGCTCTGTTTATTTGTTTTTTATTTTTACATTTTATGGAGGCATATTTCCAAAACAATCTTGCTTCGTGTGCAAAACAGTATACCTAATATTGTCGCATAAATTTGGTTACTCTAGCTCTTATACTCTCTTAGATCTAGGTCTTTATACGAACAAACATTGTCACAAACTTATAATTCTTTTTAACCATTTGACTACTTGGCCAACAATTTGTTGTTGTCATCGATGTCGTCGTTGTTGTCAGCGTTGTTGTTGTTGCTGTTGTTGTTGTTGTTGCGTGTCATCATCGTGGCAGCAACGCTAACGGTTAATGTTAACCACACAAATTCAACATTTACATCTCACCTTGAGTCCGCATGCGTGTATCTACATATGTCTGTGTCTGTATCTGTATCTATAGCTATATATATGTATGTGTATTTGTATCTGTATGTGTAAATGCCAAAGAAATTGGCCGACTGTTGTTCAAGTCGCGTCGATGATCGTCGATCGCTTTTGCCCGTGTGCCGACGCATATAAATCGATTAATAAATTTCGTAAAATTGAACGCCATTATCAACATCGGCGTCGACGTCGGCGTCGGCGTCGCCGTCAACAGCGACGCAACGTCAGTTGCCTAAACAAGCATTGCGACGTCGCCGTCGGCGTTGCCTGCGCAACAGCTTCAACTTCAATTTCAATTTCAATTCAACTGCAGCTTACAATTGAAATTGGCCCAAGAAGCAAGCACACAATATATTTTCTCTGTACTCTCGCTTTTTTCTTAGACCCTGCACTTAAAGTTTATAAAGAGTTTATTGGTTGTGTCGGAAGGTAAGGCGTAAGACCTTAGACATAAACGTTCAATATATACTAAAAATCTCATTTTAAATAATATTTTTAAATACTAATGTTGAGAGCAAAAATTAGATTTTAAATAAATGTATTTAAATAAATATAAATAAAGCAAAATCTATAAATTTTAGTAATAATCCACCTATTATTAGTTTAACTGCGAATTTCTTATTCATCCGAAAGTTTTAGATGCCATTGTGATTCCGAATTAAACTTAAATATTATTTTTTAATTTTTTTGGTTAAGATCGAAAACTTTAACTTAAATAGTATTTATCAATATTTTTGTTTACGTCTAATTTTTGACTTAAATAAATTTTAATAATAAAATATAAATAAATATATTTTTTATAAACGCCCTAAAATTAGTTTTTTCCATCATCCAAATAATTTTTGAGTTCGATTTTTTTAAGCTAATTTTTAACACAATTTAAAATGTTTACAGAATTAGCCCTGGGTCTGTGCTAGTCGTGTTTACTTGACTGCTCGCTTTACTTTTCCCACTACATTTAAGTCATAATTTAATTAACGACTGCCTTGTTGCAATGTCTTTTAGCAGACTTTGTAGTCAGTGGGCGTCTGGGCAAGAGTTCAACTTAATTAAGTTAATCATAAGCATAATCACAATCTTAGTTAAACTCCTAATGAGCAACTTAATGCTGAATGCTATGACAATGATCACATCTTCATATTTTTTTTTAAGTTCCATCTTCATCGCCGTGTCTCATTTTTAAGTTCCATCTTCATCTACGTGTCAGCCTCGTGCCATGTTTTGTCTTGACTTCAGTCCTCGAAATTGTGGCTCTGAATTCTGCGCATGCGCCACGGCCAGGCCAAGTAATTGAGTCAAGGTCGGGCCGCCTTTTTTTCTTGGCAGCGTGTTGACAATAAAAAATTACACAGCCGACACGTAGTTCCAACATTTTTTGTTGTTTTTGTCGGTGTTGTTGTTGTTGGCAAAAATTTCTGTTTTGGTTTCGGTTTTTTTTTTCTTTGGTACAACAATCGCGTACGTCCAAAACGACGCCCCTTAAACTACCGCCACAAGACCACAAAAAGTGGGCGTGCCAAAGGCCAACAATTGACTTTGTTTTCGCCTTAAGTCAATAACTAAAAGACAACAGCAACAGCAGCGACAACAGCGACAACAACAATATTAAAAGTATGTCAAAATCGAACAATGAAATTTGTATGTAAATGCGTGCAATGTGATTTTCAAATGTTTGCCAAATGTTGTAATCAATGCCATTGTGAATATTATTATTATTATTGTATTATTGCTATTGTTTTTGTTATTATTGTTGTTTCAGCTCGCAAATTCTTGGCCAAGCAACTGCTTTTAAATTTAGTTAAGATTAAAGCTATGTAACTTGCTAATACACCAGCTGATTTCCTAGAAAATATTTGAGCTGAAAACTGGCAAACTTGGGAATAGTTTTGAAGAATTTTATTTTTCATCATATCATAATAAAGATAATTTAAATAAAAGAAGCGAAAGAGAAAAAATCTAATCTCATTTCTTTTAGGAAAATAAAAGATGGATTTATTTCAGAATTCATATGGAAGATTTAAAGTTTAAATTTTAAAAAACATTTTATTTTATTTTCATTTATTTGGATAAAATCAAAGAAAAATTTAACATTTTAATAAATATAAAATAAAATAATTAATTAACATTACAAGAAAAATTTAACATTTAAATAAATATATTATAAAATAATTAATTAGTAATATAAAAAAAATTTAAAATTTAAAGAAATATAAAATAAAGTAATTAATAAATAATACAACAAATTTTGCATTATCTATATAATATTCGACTTAGAATTTTCAACTTAAGACACAAAAAAAAAATTAAAGAAGTCTTTGAAACTTTAATGTTTTATTTGCCAAAGTATAGAAAATTATCATAATGATCTATTTATTATGAAGACTTATGATAAATTACATAATCAGCTTGGGTAAGTGTTACCACATATTCATATTAATGGGCTAAAAAACACTTAGAAAGGTCAGAAAACATTTAGATACACATAAAAAGATTAAATATATAATAATAATCCGCTTGATAGCACAGACTAAAAATTTAGCTTAACAGAATTGTTGTAATGCCGATAAAAAGCTCTGCTTAAAAGCAAATACAGAGTATGCTTATCATAATAAGATTTAAAATGCAATTAGAAAGCACTGTTTGAAAGCTCTTCTTGAATGCACTTGGAAAGCGCACATAAAATCAACATAATGAGCTTAAAAGCACATAGAAAGCTGTAACTTTGAGATGAAATCGGATGAAATGAATAGTGTTAAGATGCTCATTAACTCAAGTGATTTTTGGGTAGTGCAGTTAACTGTTTTGTTATGGCCGGGTTGGGACTGTCTTGACCCACCATAATGACATACGACTAAAAATTGAATTATGTATGCAGCTCAGCGGTAAACAAAGCCAAAGACAAACGACAAAACGACAAAAAAAAGCAAACGAAAACTATTTAAATTAAAGAGTCGAAGCCTGGTTTTTTTTTGGCTTTGATCTGTGGCAGTGGCACAAGGGGCAGGGGCAATTGCAATTGCACAATGACCACCAAACCAAATTTAAGACAACGTCAAAAGACAAAAGACACCTTTCAAATTGAAGGCTCACAGTTATATAGCTAATGTGTGGTAATGATAATGATTAAACTTGGCAAACAGACAAAAATCAAATCGTCACCACAACAGGTTAGGGTTTCAGCTAAAACACTTGGCCAAGACAATCCGAAAGTGCTGCTAACAACAACAACTACAACTTCAACAATAAGAGCTTTCTCAGCGCTTCTCTTTAATGGCCCTGAGAGCCACATTAACCAACTGAATTCCAGCTGAAATCCAACAATCGAGCTGGGAGTTGAGCCATCAAATATTTGTCACGCCAGCTACGAAATTTAAACGAGTTCTAACTATTTTTTAGCCCAGCACTTAAAAGGGACCAAGAATTATAAGCTAAGGAAAAAGTGCTTTGAACAAACTGTGAATTATAGAGAATTTGTATATCATTATTTTTTATATAATTTATTTAGAATGGATGATTAACAGCAATCGGCAAAAAGTAAATAATTTGGAAAATTAAACTAAGACTACAATTATAAAGTAATAAAATAAAATAGTATTTAATTAAAATATTTAGTAATGTTATTGACTGAAAAGTAGAAATAGTCTGGGGTATGCAATAAATTATAATGGATTCATCATTTGTTGTAAGGATTTGGGAAAAAACGGAAAAATCCACTTAGATCAATGAAAAATATTAAATCTAAAACAAACGAAAGATCTCTGATGCAGTGGGGAGGTATTATCACAGAAATCGAATAAAAAACATCTCTCCACAATAATAAAATAGAGTCCAATACAAATAAGCTATAATTAAAAAAGCTTAAACTATGTAGCATAAAACTTTCAGAGCTATCTCTAAAAAATTCGCAGAAATCAACAAAGGTATCAATACCTATTTATAGTTTAATAACTTAACTTAACTTTATTTTATTATTATTTTAGTTTTAGTTTTTAATTTCAATTATGTTTTTACAATCAAAGATTCAAATACGATCATATAACAGTCGATCAACTTGACTTTAAGTTCTTACTTTTTTTCTTGGGTTCAGGGTTAAATTTGGTCCTAAAAAAAGCGCGCACTGTTTAATGATAATGAGAAACACAATGAGCTCAAGTACTAACTGGCTTAAATATCAAATACACATCCATCTACGACTGTAGATAGATAGATAGGTAGATGGATAGATATATAGATATGTAGTTATGTCAGTGACACGCCCAAAAATGGGCCAGCTGTTTGCCCAATTGGCGGACATCAACAGCAAACATTTCAAGTTGCGTTGCCACACAACACACACACACAACACACACACATCACACACACACAACACACACTGGATATAAAATGCGCTCAAGCATTACGATTTCGCAATTGCCAAGCAAATAAAATCGCATACGATATAAAACAAAATTCTCAGTTCCGCGACTTCAAACGACAACGCAGATACAACAGCAACAACACTGATCTCCATCAACGGGTCGGCTACTTGATTTTTTAGAGTGTCGCTGCATTGCGAATACGTTAAAAGCAAACCAAATTACAGATTATCAAACGGATAAAAACAAGAATATCAAGGAATTTGCACAAGTTATTATAAAATAGAAAACAGAAGATAAAACTATCCAAATATACTTATCTGGATACAAATCTAAATCATTATAACCATCTCTATATCTTTCTAAATCTATTTATATATCCACTTGATGCTTCCAAATATCTTATGACAAATCTACCTATAATCTCATCATATGTATCTACACTTAGGAAAAATTCTAACATATTTTAAGATAATTAGAAATATGTCTAAAGTTTGAGAAATATTTTGTTTAATTTAAAAAAAATGAAACTATTATACAAATAATTAATACGGATTACATGAGTTTGCAGTCAAAAATTATTTACTTGCTTTAGAAATTATTATATACAAAATTTGAAATAAAATGTCTTTGCACTAGAATACAGAATCTATGAAGAATTTTTTTTATACTTCGAATTAAATAAACGTAAATGAACCTTAACTCATTTAGGTATATTTTTTCGAAGTCTAACAAGCTTATACCTTATATTTTAACGTCTTCCAAAGGGTGCGCAATTTAATTATAATAAATTATTCATATTATCATTTAAATTCTCAATTTTTTGTTATGCTTTTTGAAATAATACACAGTTCAGCGAAAAGTTAATGCCTCATTTTAAGCCCACACAAGGCGCCATTTTCAGATTATTTACCTGGAACAAGCAAGTAGATAAACAAAGATCAAACCAACAAAACGTGTGAGTAGTTGGCCAACTAAAAAACACTTCAATCCAGCTATATGCATATAGACCTTAAGCTATATCTACAGAAATATATGTGTATTGTCCGAACATTCGACAAGATACATATTTGCACATTCTAGTGGACCTTCAGCTCAAATATTGGACGACTTTTTTGTTCAATGGCTGCTGAACTGTGCCTTAAAAAAAGGGCCAACCGGATATATAGACATACTATACAAAGGGAAAGACAGACGGTTACACTCTAATGTCCAAATGGAATGTAAGTATTACATGACAAAAAATAACAATAACGACCGAAACTTCAGTAGAAATAATTAGAAATCGATATGTAAAATTGGTAGGTACATTTGACAAACTAATTATCAAGTTATTGATTAGTTAACTAATTATATAAAACATTGTAGAATCTGTGCAATTTTAGTTACACCTCATGTGAGTTAATTAAAGGGTATTCTAAGCGTAATCTAACAAAATCGTGTGATAAAGAAATTCAATTAATGGAAAAATTGCATAGCGAATTTTTAAGTGCTCTATAATGAGATGCACAAAGATTAGATACACTCACATTAAATAACCGATCAACAATAAAAAAAATTTATGTATTGTAATTATACAAACGATCAGTTACAATTATACTACCCTTGATTACAGGGTATACTTCGAAAACTAGTAGTTAATCACACTTATAAATTATAAACGAAATTTATACTATCGTTCGGAATCTCATGATTTGATTGCAGGGTATCTAAAGAGTGACTTTTATATAAAATTGTGGTTTCAATTACACAATTCAATGGAAGGAAATAAAAAATTGCAGTATTAAGCTTAATTATAGGGTATGTGTCTAGAAAATAAGCTTTTTTATAGCTCAAGAATGTGTAAAATCCATTAAATATTTGCGCTTTTTGCTTTTTTTATCGATAGAAATTATACTATACAACATTCGATTAAAGATTGTTTATTAATATAAAAAAAATATATTTAATAAAAAGTAATTGTAATAAAATGTATTCAAACAAGAATATAAAACTAAAAAGCTAAGTAAAACAAAATTAAGAAGCTAAGACGTGAGTGATGTTAAATTTGTAATCTGGCTGGATTCTAGAACAATAGCATCAATTTCAGAAAATACACGCCCAGAGTATTCTTAAAAATCATATTAAATGTGTATTTCATCATATGTTTTTATGTATTGATGGATATCACACTTTTACATCATTGATTACAGGGTATCTCTGCATAACACTGAGAATCATCTTCACAACATTCAACTTTTTATGACAGGCAGACAATGATAAGTGAAGGCACAACGTCTTGGCCAATTAAAACTGTTAACTGGCTGGCTTTAAGGCCATTACTTGAACATCATGCAGACTCGAGACAGAAGATTGAAGACTGAAGAGTGTAGACTGTAGACAGCATCCATCTAGCAGCTTATCCATAACCTCGACCAAGGCAACGACTAAAAAAAAGTCACTAATCTTTGTGCAAAGTCTGTCACACACAATTCGGATCATATGCCAGCAAATTACGATATACATAATATAATACATTGCTTTATGTCCAATATTCAACTAAAACAAAACTCATAAACCACAACAAAGCGGACAAAAACAAAGACAAAAAAAGCAAAAAAAACAGCAGTAATAACAATAACAATAACAAAAAGAAAAGACAATGTCAAGTTGAGGCATGGCAAACTCTAAAAAGTACTCACATGTTTTGTGAGTGTATTCGTTAATGTATGTGGGATTTTCATTGTTGTTACTTTTTTTATTTGTTGCTTTTTGACAACTTCATCAACGTCTCGCTGCGGTCTTTAGCTTCTTTTTTTTTTTTTGCCCAATTTCAATGTCATCCTTCTTAAAAGAGAAGTTTTCATTTGTTATTCTTCACTTCTTTTCCCCTTATTCCTCCCCTTGAATCACACGGATTTATAATAAGTTCAATGTAGGCGCAAAGTGTTCATTAAAGCAAAAAATATATTAAATATACTTTAACTAAGTTTACGCATTTAAGCAATGCATGAATTTATGAGTGTAGGAATTTTTTTGTTTGGGAATTTCTAATTTTAATTTTTTTGACGTACTTGAAACTGTAAGGGAAAAAAACTATTCTGTTGGTTTGTTATTTAAAAACATTAGTTATTAAAAAAGAAATAGAAAAAAACTAGGATCACATACTTAAATGAATTGAAAACAAACATTAAAACTAAAAAAAATATATCCAAAAATATAAAAAGCCCGCCAAACCCTTTTAAAGTTTTCTGGAAACTCAGTTTCTTTTAGATGTCACATAAAAAAATTTAGCTAAAAAAATTTAATCAAACCTAGAAAATCTGAACTGTTACACTTTTGAAAAGTTGTTTGAAAAATAAGCCAAATTCTAGTTAAAAATCTGTTATTTTAACCTTGCAAAATCTTCAAAAAGTAAGCCTTAAAAAGGAATAATGAACTCAAAGTAAAGTTTCCTGAAATTTGTGTAAATTTACAGCTGTCATATTTGGGCAATTACAAATGGCAGCACTGTATCATTATCAAACTCGTTTTATTTAAAAACGATTCCGCACTTGAATTGCAAATTGTCAAGGCTTGTAAAAGTGTCAATGTGACGACCTTTCATATATCTACTTAATTTTGATTTGTTTATGTTGTTGTTCTTACGGAAGCATTAACAAATGCTTAATTTGTTAAATCTAAATGTAAGAATGTGTAAAAAATAATATCAGAAAAATGCGCGTGCGTTTTGTTTTGTTTTTTTGTGTGGTTCGAGTAATGCTATTTGTTTATTAAACTGAGAATGAAACTGGGACTGGTATTTACCTAATTAATTCATTGCAAATTGTTTGCACGCGTCGCGACTGTTGCCGAGAGAAGCAAACGGAAATAATTAACACTTTAGATGCACTTGCAAAATTCACTCGAGAAATGTGAAGTTCAACCTGCATTAGAGCTTTTTGCTTTTTGGGTTAGACAAATGAACAAAATGCACAAAACGAAATGAATGGACGATGACAAGCCTGTTAATTGTTTAAACAAAACACACAATCTTCCTCAATGACCATTTAAAATAAATGTCGATTCAAGGCATCGATCGCAATTTGAATTTGAAAAAATTCCCCAAAACAACTTTAAACTTCGTTCTAAATAAATATAAAACTAGAAATAATAATATAAAAATTTCTACATTCTTTTAAGGTATCGCTCCAAATTAAGGATAAAATTAAAAGTCCCCCAAAAACAACTCCAATTAAAAATTTAAATTTATGAATTTGCTTCTATATTCCATTACTTAATTTGTCGTAAACAACTTTTTTTCTCTAATTATATAAAACTAGTAGCAATAATTTTAAAAAATCTACCACATATTTTATATCCATTTAAAAATAAATTTCTGGTTTCTTTTACGTATCAAAACAGATTATTTAATCACTTTAACCAATTCTGGAAGAGCGACAGCCAAATATGTAGTTGTTTTTTTGTACCCCTACGTAATTTGCAAAATTTGACAAAATTAAGCGTTTCTTTTGATCTCTGTATCTAATGATTTATGTTCTACAAAAAACAAATGTGTTACTCACTTCATCTTTCAACAACTTAACGAGCTTATACCCTTTAGATTTGTACTTTCACAATTTATTAAATTAATTGGCGACAATCGGATTTCGATTTACAAATAAAAAATTATATTCATAATAATGTAGTAATAAAAAGCAAAAGTATTAAAATTAAATAATAAAGACAATCCATATTGAGCTCGTATCAGTTTTGACTTGGTTAAGACAGACAGAAAGTTAACAAGAAGTATTTGAAAAAAATTTAAAAACAATTTTCAAAATATAATTATATCTACCTAATAAATAGCTAATAAATTTGACCAAAAATATAAAATGATTAAGAATAAAAATAGTTATTCCGATTGGAAATAAAGTTTGAAAAGTTTAAGGTTTAGTAAGAAATAGTTTTAATTTCTAAATGAATCTATAAGTTATTTCGCAAAGAATTCGTTTCAGTTTTGATAGAGTTATAGATAGAAAGTTTATTTATGTATCCTTGTGTAAACAAATCTTGGAAAAATTTTATTTAATCAGTTAAATTTAGAAGCTGACAAAAAATGCGTATTTTCATATGTATAATAAACGCCTAAATATAAAAATATAATAATTGTGTGGATTACAACTATGTTAGTGTGTCTCACATAAAGAGTGAACTCGGTTTTATTGCTTGACAAGCTGAACCTCATGTTTTTTTTTACTTAATTAGCTGAACCAAGCTAGTTGTTAAGTTGAACTTCAGTTGGCACTAACAAGCAGACAATGTGGCCAAAAAGCGTTAAGCATGTCAAAGGTTAGCCAATTAATTGGCCATCCATGCGTTCAGTTAACTGACCAACTGACTGACTTAACGAGCTGGGCTTTAACTTTTCGCATACGCTACAGACAGACAAATTTGTATACATATTTGCACTTTATACACCCAGAGAAAAATTATATAAAAATGTAATATTTACACGTTGATTTAACAAATATCTTTCTGATTTAGCCTTAAATATAAAAGTTATCAGTCTTGAGTGTTTGTTAAACACGTATACAAAGTTTTCAGATTGAATAAAACCAATTGAGAATTCTAACAGATATTTGACTAGACTATTTTTAGAGAATAAAACAAATAAAATAAAATGAAACAAAGTTAATATGGAGAATATATAATTTGAATACAATTCAAAAAACTTTAGCGAGCTTTTTAAAAAAAATATAATTAATGTTAAGCTAAATTTATATTATTTTATATTAAGTATTCAAAACTTTGTTTTACTATATTGATATGAGCTTTGACATTAATTTTTGTTATATTTTGAACTTTAATTAAAGCTTAATAAAATAAAATAAAATATTAGCCTTTTACGAATATTTTTCTTTGGGGTTATATGTGTGTATATGGCGTTAATGGTTGATTATTTTGAAATCAATTTGTTGCATTTTTTAAGCTCATATTGTTGTTGATGTTGTTGCTTATGTCGTTGTTGTTGATGTTGTTGTTATTGTTATTATTTTTGTTGTTGTTGCAGAGTCGACTCGAGTTGAGTTGATTCGTATTGTATTAAGCGCGCTAATTAGCTCAATTAACAGGTAATATCTAAACATGACTCCATTTGTATCTTTCAATCATGTTTCTCATTTGTTTTGATTTTGTAAATCTCCACAATTGTGCCAATCACAGAAACAACAACAACAACAACAACAGCGTTTTATTGGCCAAATGAAATTGAAGTTCATAAAGGCAATCAGCTGATATTAAAAAAAAACTAAGCTGTTTAAGTAGTCTGATCAGAAAGGATATTAATTCTGGAATTGCCGGCAATATCTGTCAGCTGATGGGGCGTGATTCTTTGCAATGTTTGATTATGCTGTCCACGTAGCTGCGTTGTCAGATAAAACTCTGTTAATTGTTTTCATTAGTCATAACAAAGTCCAGCAACAACAAAATACAAATTTAAATTCAATTTGCAAATACACGTATTTACGCATTGCAAAAATACAAGTAAGTACATTTACACACTCGTTAATCAGCATGACGGAAACAAAATTTCTCACTTTTATTTTGCAGTTCAATTCTGCTGACAAGTTATTTGTTAACCATTTTACAACAGATCACGGGCCAAAGTTCGCATTCTAAAAACAAAAAGTTATTCTTTTTAAAATGCGTCACACGCGTCGTATACGCAATCAAGCAAACAAGAAATTATAAACAGCTTATACTTTTCCCAAATGAACTCAGAACTTGTTGTGTTATTTTTATTTTCTCTATTAATTAGCAATTTTTAATGGGAATACATTTATTACTAATCCTTAAATATTGTGGAGATTTTTTTAGAAAAATTAGCATATGAAATATGGAAAATTTACCAACTTCTCGGAAAACAATTTCACAACAGTAAACAAGTCAAAGTTCTTATTTTAATGCATTTTTCACTTGGTTCACGTGAAAACATGTCGAATGAGTAATTTAAGAGAAAGGGAATCTTAGTCCAGAGTTTCTATTCAATTTATTTGATGAGGAGAAATGTTTTTAATTATTTATTTATCATTTTACTTTAACAAAACTTATTTTAAAACATTTAAAAAAAGTATTCAAATACCAAAATAACTGATATTATTTGAGAATATTTTTTTTAAAAAATTATAGATTTAAGAGGTTATGAAAAATATGTTACCAACTTCATCATTCTATTAGGAAAGATAATTTTTTTTAATACATTATTTTACTATATTTTCTTAGATGAATAGATGTACATATCTGTAGACATATTTCCACAAACTTAATAAAAAGAGTTTCATATTTAAACTACTCGCACATCATGCTCTCTCTCTCTCTCTCTCTCCCTCTCTCTTTCTCTCTCTTGTGTATCTTCTGGTCTATTATGAATGCCCAAAATCACAGTTGGCTGTCAATGTCAGCTCGTTGTTATGTTTACAAATTAGCAAGAAAATTCCCGCTGCCAGTTGCCCCCACGCAGAAAAGCGGATCCTGTTCTAGACAAACGTGCGTTTGAATTATTTATAGAGAGTGAGTGGAGACCACACTTTCAACCAAACGCCTACAACGCCTCCATCAAGTGCTAAGCAATTTTATTATGTTTGGGGAATTTTTGCGCTGTGCTGAAGAACGAAGAACGGAGCACATTGACCGCACTGTGTGATGATCAGTGATCAGTGAGCGCGATCTTTGGATCTTGCAGTGACGATCGCTTGTGAGTAAAAGGGTAAGCCTGTAAATTTCATATGAAATGTCGATTACGTGCGTGGCATTCCAAAAAACAGCAAGGCATGCGAATAGGATAAATAAAAGCGAAATCGCGTCTGTTTCAATAATTCTCAGCTTTGCAGTTATTTCAGAAGAAATAAAACAGGAATCACAAATAATAATAAGTTTAAAAAAATTCAAAGCACCTAAAAAAAAATTATCTGTATGGGGTTAAAGTAGAGAATGAATTTTTGTTTTGAATTTTTTTGTAATAATTTAAAATACATATTAAAAATTTAATCTACAAAAAAATCAGAAACATTAAAAAATAATTCAAGCTTAGAGTATTATTTATTTGTGTTTTTATTAAATTAAAAATTAAAAATAACAAAACTGGCCTTCTTTAAATTCCTTTTTTTTATAAATTATAATCGCTACAGTTCTTAAAATAAAATCAGACCAAACAAGGGGGAACTTTTTGCGATATCCAGGAACTGGTCGTTGAATCCATTATCATTACCTAGCCATTAACAAGTTCAATCAATTCCGCATTTCAATAAGCAATACGGAAGTGAACATCGAACTATTTATAAAAAAAAAATATGAGATCAGATTGATATTGCAAGAAGGGAGTGAGTTTCGATGCATAAAACATTCTTACATGCATTTCAGATCCAGACATAATAAAACGCTTGAAAGTTGTTCCAAAAGTTGTTTTCAATTGGCAGACAGGGCCAACCAACATCAGACTACAATACAAAAGGCGTTGCCGTTGCTCTCTCATCAACGGACTTATGGACATAATGTGACATCAAGTTGGCAAGCAGGTAAATCGGTGGCAAGAGTCAAGTCCAAGGTTGGACATGGACAAGCCTGGGTTAATTTCCACAATGGGGATTTCCACTGTCTCAGTTAATTTGCGGCAGCTTTTGTTGCTTCCCTTGTTCTTCTTATTGCTGTTGTTGTTTTGCTCTTGTTGCAGGCTTGTAATTGCACTGCATAACGAGCAATCAGTTAACACAACTCTGTTAATCATGCCTGGCAAAATTAATTGCCAAATGAGTAACAACAATGAGTACAGAGTCGATCTTCCAGCGAACCTCAACCCTGGCAATGCTCTCAATGTTCCTGGCAACATTACAAATGTAATGCAAATAAGTAACAAGAACAAGGGCTGCAAAATCGCACTTTCAGCGTGTGAGCTTTCGCTAGTGCAGAGAAATTGCGTATGCAGCCCTGGTACTGCACACAATGTAAACAAAAGTCAGCTGTTAGTGGAAGCAATGGAAAGAAAGAAAGGCAGGAAGAAGAAAAGCAAGAATTGAAATTGCAAGCTACAATGGTTGCCAAATTATGATTAATTACTAAAAACAACAATATATATATAATTACTTAAATCTTCTATGTATAATTAATTATTATTTATTAGGTCAAGTGTGTGAAATCATAAGTTGAAATTTAAGTCTGTATGTGTGTGTGTATTTCTTTGATTTCTTTCTTCTATTTCTAGCATGCGCTTTGTTTATTATTTGAGGTATTTCGTTATTGGGGCAGTGTTGCCAGCTTGTTCGACAAAGCAAAAGCAACAACAAAAACAGTTGCAAAAGAAGTAATAGCATAAAACGTATGTGAAGAAAACTTACCAACAATTTTGTGTGTTGCCTATTGCTGTTGCACTTGTTGTTGTTGTTGTTTTTGTTGTTGGTGTTTTGCCGCTATTGCTGTTGTTGCCGCTCCTGCTTGCAATCAATTGAAACTGGAACTGAAAACCGCAAAAACCACAACACAAAATAATGCACGGCCAAAGTCTAGCTAAGTTTTTTTAGTGTGTGTGTGTGTGTATTATGCTCACATGTATGCCCGAATGTGCATACATACGTACATATTTCACAAGAACTTTGTAAAAATCCAAAAAATTTTGCGCAATCGCCTAATGAGCAGCGAGCAGTGCTAAAATACCCGATCGCCACAGAGAGAGAGACAGAGACGCGTTTAAGCTTAACTTCTGAATGAAACTGAGCTCAAACTGCGCGGAGCGCCTGTTAAACGCGCAATGCGGCGACGCAACAGCGACGTTGACGTTGCCGCTGACGCTGACAGCGAAGCTAGCGTCTTAGATTTTTATATAAAGCTGCGGGTGGAGCAGGCGCAGGCAGAACCACGGTTGACACTTAAAAAAATCAGACTGAGCCAAAAAAAAAGGTGGCAGCCATCAGACGAACAGTTTATTACTCAATTCCAGATTTAACTCTATGTACAAAATATTAGTTAAATTTGGAACTTGCTTAATTTGGAAGCTAGAATTTCGAAAATTGCACTTGAATTTTTGTTGAATTTTTCTCGAATTTTAAAGATTTTTTTTTAGAATTTCTTTCTAAAATTTACCAAGCTAATGGTGTCGTGGACAAAACCAATTTTAAAATGAGCTTCATTATTTTAGAAAATTTATAAGCTTATAGTAAGTTTCTTGGTTTTTTGAATTTCTAAGTACAAATTTTGAATTAATTTTTTAAAAATAATTTAATTTATTAGAGAAAATTACATGGAACCAATTTTCTATCGATAGTTTTAAAAATTTAAGGCGCTGTGCAAAAAAGCTGCTGACTAGTGATGGGCAAAGATATGGAAATGTCGATAGTATATTGATTTTTGAAAGCACGCTTTTTTATTTGCTATTTTTAAATTCAAAGTTAAAATTGATGTTTTGTTTGAATTTACATAACTACTCCCGACAAAGTGCAAGCTTACGATAGACAAGAGGCTTAGGTGCTTCCCCCTTAAGTGCATGTTTTGTAATTTAGCTAAGAAAGCAAACAAACTAATTGCACCGATAGAGGGCGCGCTCCTGTTCGCAACCCGATTGAAGTTCAAGTGAACAGTTACATGGACATGCATGTACAGTGGGTCAAGTAGTTAATGTGACAATAGAAATAAACGTATGTGTTTTTGTTTGTTTTAAAAGTAGTTAAAGGCAGTTGTTGTTTGTTTTATTTTAACAGTCTTAGCAATTATAGTAAAAACAATTAACAAAAGCTAGAAATTAAATTTAAAAGAAAATCAAAATAAAAAAGTTTTTTGTCCAAACTTTTTTTAATCAGAATATCTTATGCTATTTCCCTGTCAAATAAATTTTTGGACATACTGTACGTAGCTTTTGTCTAGTGTTTAGGCCAAGTCCAGTCAACCCGACGATTATCTCATTAACTTCTAGTGACACTCGACCGACGAACATTGCAATGTTGCTCCCTCCCTCCCACTTTACCGCCATCATCCACCCCCCGGTTGGGTTGTATAAACTGGGCAAACAAAAGGCGCGAGCTGCACTTTATCAAGGTCAAGTGGGACGGAGGTGTCAAATATTTGCCTGGCTGCAACAAGCGGTCAGCTGGCAGCAGCGTTTTAGCCATCAGAGGCAGAGTTGGCAGTTGTGTGTTTGCCAATAATTAGTTGCTGAAGTAATCGTTAATTTTTTTATGTTGGGCCAACAAATGTTATTGTTATTAACTTTTACTTAATTGAAGCTCATTTGAAGCTTTTGATCAGCCAAGCGGCAAAGAAAACTTTGTTTTATTTATTTAAGTATTTAATTTGAACTTTAACTAATCAACAGATTGAACTGATTTTGAGCTTTAAATAAAATTATAAATAGAACAATTAAAATATATTTATTTTATTTTACCTATCTATTTTATTTTGACTTAAATTAATGAACAGATTAAATTTAAAATTTAAAAATTTAAAACAGATTTTGAATTTAAAATTTAATACTATTTATAAATTTTTGTTTATCTATTTAATTTTGAGTTAAATCAATCGGCAAAATAAATTATATTTTTAATTTTAAATACAATTTTAAACAGAGCAATTGAATTCAATTTAATTTGTTTTGGTTATCTATTTAATTTTATCTTTATACTGTTTACAAAATGTTTACAAATTAAATTGAAATTATAAACAATTTCATAACTAAAAAAATAGTTAAAGACAATTATAAATTCTTAACAAAATAATGTGTTTTCGGACAGTTAATTTGTTTAAAACAAAAAGATTGCTATTGATTTAAATTAATCTATTGCATTGTATATTAGACAAAGGAAAATCAGTCGAAAATTTAAATAAATTACAGAAATTCGTTTTAGTTTTTCAACTAACAGTTTTTAATTTTTGAAGTTGTTACTTAATGTTTTTTTTTTTAAAAAGCCATTTTTTAAATGTGGAATGCTATGCAAGAGTATTAAATAGTCGGCATGTCACAGATAACCCTTTTATCTTGTTATTTTCACTCCCGATCGACATTTGAACTGCGTTTTAAGGTGCAACGTGCAAAGTTAAATATTTTTGAATTGCAGTTTTACTCTTGGACTTCCCCTCAGTCGGAGAATGCGACTTGGGACCGTGTGAAATCGTCATCGACGGCTATAAACAAGATATAGCCACTTCCGATTTTATTGACTTGTTATTGGCGTGTTAACTGTTTTGTTTGCACCTGTCTGTCTATTGACCGCGAGTCAACCTCATTGACAATTGCAACGCGCTGTATCCTCAAATTTAAAGTACATTTAACAAGTACAAATTGAATAATTGAATTTCCTCAAGTAGTTGCACTCGAGGGGGGAGAGGGTGGGGAAGGGTGGTAATTGTATTCAGAATTGTGTAATCATTCTGTAAACTTGACATTTCGGTCTACAAATTAATAACATGCACAGTCAAATAACATTAACAGTCAAATAAACAATTTAAAATAAAGGTGTCTTATTGTTAATTGATTTGGTTCATGTTAAATGCACTTTAATTAGTTTAATAAATTTTAAGCTTTGCACTGAGTACTAAAAATCGAATTTCAAAAATTTGTTCTACTCCAAAATGTCAACAAAATATTTTCTTATTTAAATATAAAGAAAAATGTTCCTTAATTTATTAGTACAGATTGAATTGAATTGTATTGAGCTATTGTTTTTAGATGATCAAATTAAAATAGTTATTTTTATTCGGAAGCTAAAATTGTATATTTATTTAAAAGCGCCGCCTAAAAATATGCAACACTATTTCTTACTCGAAATTTTTTGAATGGAAACTAATATTTTGATGTGAAGAGATTAAAGAATTTATGCTCATAATTGTGATCGAGAATTCTAAAGCATTATTAAGGGTGACTTTTTAAAATATATAATTTAAGTTAAATTTAAAAATATATTGACGTAAAATGTCTATAAATAAATGTTAAATTCACAAATACCTCACAGATAAAATTTGACAAATTTGATATGCCATTGTTTAATAATTTAATAAATATCTTTAAATGATCAACAATTGCAAGTCTAAGACTTGAAATTACAGAAGTTCATTTCCCACATAATATTTTATTATCAATTAAATAATTATATTCTTGTCCCTCTTGAAATGCAAAATAAAACAACTTTTTTCGTTTGTTTTTATAATTTTTCTTTAATATAAATTAATAAGCTTTTGTTTTTTTTATACTCATGTTTGTTTTGAACTTGTCAGCTTAAACCACAACTTAACAAAGAAACCAATGCACAGATTAACAGACAGTAGGTACGATTAACTCTTAAAACCTTTTTCTTTTTCTCATTTGTTGATAAAAATTATATAACATTTTTTCAAGACCTAAACAAAATTAGTGTAGATAGAATAACAAAAATTAAAAGAAAACTACGCTTGAAAGCCACACCGTAAAATTGAAAGAAATTTCTTTGTAATAAGTATGATAAATATTTGTTTGTTTTTGATTTAGTTATTTTGTGAGGATTGATTGTCAGCTCCTTACGAGTCTAATATTGTTGTTGTTTTTGTTGTTTAGTGTTTAGTGTGTTTGTTTGATTGGCTAGCTAACTAAACTACTTACAACATCGCACTAGACATACATACATATATAAGTATAAGCATTTTTGTTTTTAACTATTATACTTTTACAAAATATTGCAACAAACATTACAAGTATTTCTCTCATCTCTCTCTCCTCTCACTTCACTTCGTTTCACTTTCTCTCTCTCTCAATATACAAAAACAAGCTACAAATAGTTTAACGTTTAAGTTTAAAGCAGGCTTAAGAGCATAATTTTTGTTCCTTTTTTTCTTTGTTTATATTTTATCATTTATCATTTATCGTTAGGTTGACACGTATCCGTTAGTTTTATCCAAAAATTGTCATATAAAAAAGATTACACCTAGTTAATGTGCAGGGTGTGTGTATAGTTAATATGCCCGATTCAATTAATAAAAAAGAGTCGCCAAAAGTTGAGAAAAATATGCTTATTTTGAGCCTACAAAATATTATTACAAAAAATATGATTTATATGTTTATGATGTTTGTTGTGATTTTGTGGGAGGGGGATGGTGGTTTACAGATAATACAATATTGAGATAATATATAATATGTTTTATATAAAAATCTATATGCTGATTTAGTTTCATTATGTGCTTAAAATCTAGACTTGAATTCAGTTACGGCTTCAGTTGGTGCTGAGGGTCTTTGTTTTTTTTTTTTGTTGTTGTTGATTGTTGTTGTTGTTCTTATTGTTGTTGTTGTTAGTGTTGGAGGGCGTTATAATTCCCTGGTTCTGTTTGCTCTCTTCTTTTTGCTTTGATTATTCTGGCATATACATATATCAATTATAAATAATATTAATTATTATTGTGCTGCCGTTTTGCTCGTCAGTTTTTTTCTTTGCTTTCTTATCTGTTCTTCTCCTTTCTGTTCTGTTTTCTCTATGCTCTCTTAAAAGTTTCATCCGATTCAGTTACATGCTAAACACTTAAAGTAAACATAATGAATATCATCGTAGTTGTTTTGTTGTTTTGTTTTGTTTTGTTGTCCTTAGTAGTAGTTATTTGACTTTGCGCTGATGCAGACTAGAGCTACTGCTGTCCGGGTTCAAGATGGCATCGTTGCTCGATAATACGCCCTCCTTGAAGTAGCCATCCCCATAGACATTCCCATTCCCATTCCCGTTCCCGTTCCCATGCCCGTTGCTCGTCTTCATCACATATTCATCATCCAAAACGGGCTGCAAAACACAAATATATAAATGATAAAGTTAGAAATAGTTCTGAAATTTTTATAGCTACCAAATTATTCTTAATATTAGGTAAAATATTTTATGTCCTATAATATTTATTACTAACCAAAAATGATTCACAGTTTAAATATAAATTAATATATCTAAATTAAAACTGGGAAATACGATATTATTGTAAAAAAAAAAATTTCATTAGAAAATTAAATTTCAATATGTTGAAATCAAATACTATAAAACTTATAAAAAATATAATGAATAATATACACCGCGCGACTTTAAAAAAGAAACCCAAACACTTTATCCTGCACATTTTATTTAAAGTATTCGAAAATCAATTAAGTAAATATTAAGAGAATACGCAGAATTAAAAAAAAGTTTGCATTATTATTTTCAAAGAAAATTCAACACTCGTCAGAAAAATCAAAGCTACTTTTCATTCAAATTAGTTAAATAAAGTTTTTATAATGTATATGAGTTTTAGCTGACTCGAGGTCTGTATAATGTCGATATGACACTATATCTCACTCGGTACACACCTATATCGTACCGTTCTGCTGACTTGAAAAGCAATCCTAGTGTCATCCTTGAGACGCTAGAACCAGTTGAGAATTCTAAGTCGCAGAAGTGACAAAATAGCTGTATAGCTTATCTAGCCCTTTGTGCCTTGTTGTATGTGTTGATTTTTTTTAAAATAATTTTCTCTGAATGACTTTCTTGTTTTCATATGCTAGTTTTTTGGAATTGATTTTTTCTATTAATTTTTTTATGATTATTTTAAATTTAATTCCTAGTTTTTCTTTGCTATTATTTCTGTAACTCTTGAGGTATAGAAAAATAGAATGAGAAGAGTAGAGAAGATATGTCAGATTGTCTACTCATTCAAAACTAATGGATTGATTGGGGGCCTTCGCATCCGGCTTCACATGTGTCCGCTAATTGAAATGTCCCCCGCACACGGCTGAGAGTTTTTTTCAAGTGCTGCACACACTGTTCTTGTTTGTATTTGTATTTGTATTTGTTTGTCTGTTTGCCTAACTAAGGCTAGTTAGAATTTTTAAGTTGATACGTATGCAAATACTTTTATATAGTATATGCCTCTCCTTCCATTGAGTCGAGTACTCGGCACATGGCGTCAATTTCGATTTTGTTGTTTGCTTAGACACGGCTAATAACTTTCAAGGGCTACTTGATTTATACTAAATGTGTTTTCTTTTGCAACTAGTATTGGTAGTATTTTTTTAGGGATTGGCCTCACCATGCAAGCTCCTTTATTGCTGCCATTCGCAGTTAACGCATCGCCGCCATTTGAATCCAAATGCATCTTGACTTTGCCATTCGTCGCATGGACACCATTCGCATGTCCATTGGTTTTCAGTGTTTTGAGTCGACGCTTTGCATTCAGATATTTGGCTTTGTAAAAGTCGGAGAACAGGAATAGGAACATAACGCCATGCAGTCCAATCCAGACCATGAAGCCCTGCGGATAATCGCATTCGCGGAACAGCAGCTGGAACTGATGCGTGAATATGGCCACAAATTGCACCTGAAATGGGAAATCAATTTTAATTTAAATATTCAAATTTTGCAGATTAAGATAAAATTACAATTGAATAGCAATTTTTTTTGTTATTATTAATATTGATAAGACTAATGAGTGGCAATATAAAAATACACACAAAAATCAACAAATTGATTTTTGCGGAAGCGATTTTTAGGTACTTTAACTCGATTTTCTTTTGACTACCTATGGAATTATTTTAATTGATTTTTATTAAATACTATTTTAACGTAATGAAATAAATTTGAATGCAAAATCAACCAATTAATTAGAGTTAAAACAATGAACAGATCTGATCAGTTTAATTTTTTTTTTACTCGATATTTCGGTTATTTTTTTGAGATACTTATAGCGAAAACTCTATCATATATTTGATATTAAAATAAATTCATTGATTGGTTTACATAACTAAGTATTTTAAAGTTATTATTTGTTAATTTTTAACTGTTTTTTTTATTTACTAATTCCAATTTATTCAAATTTAGATCAAAATTAAGATTAAGTTTCGAAAATCGAAACTAATCAGTTTGACAAAACTTGTATGAACTGTAAATAAAGATTTACAAATAGTTTTTACTAGCTTTAAAATAAGATTAAATAAGAAAATTATTTTCCCAATTTTTTAATAGAATTTCAATAATAAAATAATAAGTCTATTTTTCAATTCTTAAAAATCATCTTAATTTTCTCACTCACCATTTGGAAGGTGGTCAAATATTTCTTCCACCAAATGAACTTTTGATACTTTGGTCCCATGGCCGCAATCATATAATAGAAATACATAACAATATGTACAAACGAGTTGAGCAGGGCAAAGAATGTGCTGTGTCCGCCTGCAAATTGCAAATTGAATTTCAAATTAATCAATTTGTTCGAAATTAGCATTGGTTAATTAAGTTAATTGAATGGTTAATTAGAATACTACGCACCTGGTGCAAACTTGAGGCCCATCCAGACCGAGAATGGCATGCAGCCGTGGTGAATGACATGCAACGTCGATACGTGCTCGGTCTTCTTTCTCAGAATGAAGAAGAGCGTGTCAAAGAATTCGGTGAATTTTGATATGTAATACCACCAGCAGATATTCACCATCTGAGAAAGTAAAAACAAAATATATGATTAGATAAATTATATTTTATAATTTTAACCAGGGGTGGTCACGAAATCTGATTTCGGGAGCAATAAAAAACATCAACAACAACAATCCCCAAGTTGGAAGCAGCCGCTGCTCCCGGAGCCACTGCGTGCCCACCGCTGATTTAAACTCTTTTATTTGATGCTGAAAAGTTGCCTTGGAAAACGACTCTATGTTTGATTAGAAATATATCTAAATATGAGAGACTTTCTAAATAAAATCGTACACTTTTTATACTTAAAAAACATTTTATAATTTTATCAAATTAAATCTTTGAGTTGCAATTTAATGATAAGGATTGAAGAAGTTTACCTAAACTAAAGTTATTAAAGAAAGACTGCTAAAAATAAATCTCTATTTGTATCGTTGGGATGTAGAACAAGTGCAACAGTTTTCCAACAATCTTTCGACCCTCAACTTACACGCATGGCCATTGGACTGTTGCTAAAGTCGACGGGTTGACATTTGAAGCTGTAGTGACCCCACCAGCCACTCATTAAGTACTGCAAAAATACAAGTAAAAATAATTGCAATTAGTTAAGAACAATTCAGTTAAGATTGAGTTAAGTTAAGGCCAATTGTTTATGTTACTTTAAAGTAACAAGAAATTTAATAAAAAACAATAAATTTCGTATCTTTTAAATATAATATTTACCTCATAGAAAATCCACGCACTGAATATGGTCTGTATTGCATTATAGTAGACTAGCACCTTGCGCAGATCCATTGGCTTCCGATTGGCCATAAGTCGTGGTCCAAGGGATTTGCTGAAATAGGCATAAAAGAGGCACAAGCCAAGCGTTGGCAGCGGCGATGAAAGCAGAAACATGTTGTTAACACGCGGATCTGTCGAACACAAAATTCAGAAATTATTTATATAGATTTTTAGATACAAAAAAAATGTGTAAATTTAAATCAATAAATTACCGCTCTTATTGTCCATTAGGTCATGATACCAATGTAACGCATCTTGCACGAGGACATCCATCTTGTAGAGGTCTTGTTGTTGTTCTTGTTGTTGCTAATTTATTTGGTGTTGAAGTCTTGGGATTAACTATAAATTAAAATAAAATAAAAAGATAATGGTTAAACATATGTATAAATTGTGTAAAAAATTATTATCAAGTTTTAAAAACTGTCATATCAAAGCGAACTATAAAAAAGAACTTTTAATAAAACGCTTAGAGTTTGACGCATATAAATTATAGAAGATAATTATTAAAGAACATTTAAAATAATTATTTTTCAGTTTTCATTCAAAAACTGTAGATTATTTTAATCCCATCATAAAATTAATCTTATATCTTTTCCAACATTTTTCCATTAATTTTGTACTGCCTTTTTGCGATTCCTGATTGAAATCTTAAAGTTCTAGAAAGTATTCATGTAAATACCCGACTTGCTAATTATAATAAATACGGAACAATCTTTAGGAAATTAAAAAGTAATTTATGCAATTTCACAAACAACACTTACTTAATCACGAACTAAAAGTTAGTGTACACAAATATAATCGATTTTATGGGCTTTAGTTACTGCTGCTTGCTGCTAATCACAGTGTCTATACGGAATTCAATTTAAGAAATTGCATATCGTAATGGCATTTTATTTGCCAATGCCAAAGTCTAGACAAAGAATGCATTCTGTGCAGTGAACACGAGGCGGAAGCTGTGACCTCAGTTAATTTAGTGGGTGGCATTTGAATTCCAATTTGAGCATTATTAAAAAACAGAGAGAAAAAAACCCCCGTCGAGGGCATTGTGATTTTCTAATTAGATTTGTTTGAAGGATTTTGTGCATTGTAAACACATTGTGGTCAATATGATAGTAAATTAAGGCTTGTAAAATAGTATAGAAATTTATAAAAGTTCAATCAATAATAATAATACTATAGAAATAACATTAAAGTAAAAAAATAGTAGCGGATAAATAGTAGGAACAGGAAGTTAATACTAATTGCACAATTGCAGAACCAACGGTGTAAATTGTTTGGATAGTAGTAGAAAATATATTGCCGAAGTAAGTGAAAGAGTCAATTTAGCAGTAGATTACTATAGTAGTAGCAGGAAAGTAGTAATAGTGACTACAAAATTGCAGTAATTCGACCTAATGCATCATAAATAAATAGAAAATTCTGAAAATGAGTACAAGTTAATTGCAATTTGCAATTCTCATTCTAAACCAAATGATGTAGATCGTCTAGATTGAAATAGTTAAAATATATGAGCAGGAACTACAGTATAAATTAATAACAATGCAATTTAAAATTAAAAATTGTTTTTCAATTCGTAGAGCAACTTTTTAATTGAACTTGATTTGATTTCATTCTAATATAGACACGTGTATGGAAATTTTCAGCAATGCTCTGAATTTCACTTTCGATTAAATTTAACCGAGATTGTTGCTTGAATTAAATTTTATCATCGTCGAGAAAACAACAACGAGAGAGACTTATAGAAAAAGAAACATTCCCTGTTGTTGTACATTCTTCTGTACAGCTCACTTGCAGAAATTGGCATTAAAGTTTTTTCTTTTCTGTTAATTTGCTTGCAGAAAATCCCCATCATTTTATTATTATTATTTGGTTTGATTGGATAAAAGTGGAGGAATGCACGTGATGTTCATTAAATTTTCTTGAGTGCACAAAATCACATAACAAACACACATACACAATTCGCACATGTTTCAACGGCCTTCCGAATACTCAAAGTTGCCACTGTCCCATGACACAGAGGCAACGTACCTCCAATTCGCCCCCTTCCACCCCTCACCAACTTCTTCTCAGTCCACCACTGTCGCTGTCTCTCTCTCTCTCTCTCTAATGGCAATTGAATGGCAATGTACTCGTGAGTTGTGACCACTTGAAGTTTGTTTTGAATGTCATGAACAATGACTGGCAATGCCGTTGCTTTTGTCGTTTCTTGTTGGCGTTGACGTCGACGTCGACATCGACTGCGTTCATGACGTTGACTGCAACGCCAACTGCGACTGCGACTGCGATGCCGCTTGCTTAATCGCCTTGATTCGTTTGACAAAAATGTGCCGCTAGGTTTGTGGGCTGTGTAGCCGTTTGTTTTTTATTACCGTTTGTTTTTGCTGTTTGTTGTAGTTTTAGTCTCGGTTGCAGACACAATCAGTGCTGGCAATTTAGCTTTTTTCACGCCAGTTTAAATGTTATCATTAATTTACTTTTTTTTATTAGAAATTGAAAGTGAAAATTTAATGCACACAAATGCAAAGCATTATTTATTTTTATATACAACATTAAGTTTAAATTAAATTTTTATATTAAAATTTAAGCCATTTTCATTAAAAAATGGGAATTTAATTCATTATTTCTGATAAAGTTTAGTTTATTTGAGATCTCTAAAATTTTTTTTCTGGATTTTTTTAGAGTTTCTGGTTAGTTGGCAACACTGGTCACAGCTTCAAACGGTTGTCACAATTTGTCGCAGTTGTTGTGTGGGTCAGTGGCAACCTTTTATGGCTAACAGTCATAATCCACAGTCAACAAATTTCCTTTTTATTTTTTGCATTACAAAAAAATGTAAATTATGAAATAAAAAGGTTGACGAAATGCGGAATTGTTGGGCTCGGCCAGCGATGAGTTGAAGTTGTTGGAGGCGTCACAGTTCGTTTCTCTCTCTCCCGACCTCTCCCCCCTTACTATTCCCTCTCTTTCGCTCACGCCGCTCAAATTGTCAAGGTAAACAAACATGCCGTGAGTTGTGGCATCGTAAATCGCAGTAACAACATGTACAACAACTACAACTACAAGCAACAACTCTACTTAACTTACATAATAAGCCCACGAGAAGAATTACAAACTCAAAGTGGAGCAAATAAAAATTGGCAAACACGAGGCATGAATTGGGTGCGGGTGCAGCAGGGAGTGTGTGTCTGCTACATGTGTGCACTTGTACATATGCCCTACAGTCATTAACTCAATTCGATAGGGTATAATACACACGAAACAAGCACGGAAATTCAAAAAAATATATGGCATTTTTTTTAAAAGTTATCAAAGTAAAAAATGTAAATATTGGAAAATTTTAAGGTTGCACAATTGAACAAATATTCAAGCACAGAATTAATAAGGAAGTTAAGTAATGATTAAATCGACCTTCCGCTGGGAAATTGCTTAAGATTTAGTAAAGTTATGGGAGTTTAAAGTTTTCAAAAGTATGTTAAGGGGTTATGCATAAAACACTTGAGAATTTTGCAAAATAATTCAATTTTCTTCATTTACAAAATTTAAGCACAGAATCAAGAAAGACGTTAATTATTCATCAAAAAGCCATTGCTCATCTGAAATGGTATAGTTCTAAAAAAAAGTAACGTGACTGCGAAGTTTTCAAAAAGAGATTAGGCATGAAAAATATCAAATTTTAAGGAAAAAATCAATTTAGTCAGGGGTGCCACAGAAATCACTTTCACTTGAATTTCACTGTAATTTTTATGAAATTTAAGTGAAATTCAAGCGAAAGCTATTTTTGTGGCACCCCTGATTCTTATTTTTTATTAGTCACACTAAATTTAAATTTTAAAAAAGCAATTCATTTTAAAGAACTAATACATTTTTAACCGAAAAGATAAAAAACAATTGCAGAGTCTGGTATTCTAAAAACAATTTTCTTATTTTCATACATTCTAGCTGATTACAGGGTATGGCCCAGTCTATCACTCTGTTGGTTTATTTGCACTTGTTTTATTTTTGCACATTTTGTTTCAGCTTTTTTTGTTTTCTTTGAATGCTGTGTCACCGTGTGCGGCGTCATCTCGTCGTTGTCTGCGTCGCCCAAGTAAACATTCAATGGGGCATGCAACAAGAGAATTCCCCCCACCCTCTCCCTCTACCTCTCCAGCAATTGCCTTAGCCACAGCGACCTGACGCCTGTTGCTTCCGGCTGTAAAGAGGCAAAGAGGCGACAGATTGGCCAACTAATCGCTGGCAGCAGGTGTTGCAGAAGCAACAACAACAACAAAAGCAACAACAACAGCTGCTGGTTGCACACGCAAATGTTCAAATGCAGTTGTTGTTGTTGTTCTAGTCACTATTGTGTTTGTTGTTGTTGTTGCATTTTCTCATATTAATTGGAGCAGACACAACAACAACAACAGCAAAAACGCCCACAACATTCAGCTGGAAAAAACGCAAACACACAACATTTTTTTTTCACATACAATTTTACAAGTTTATTTGATTTAATCGCAAAGTGGCAGAAATGTGGGGGGAAGGGGATGGGTTAAGGGAATTGGAGCTTAGTAGGTTATGCGATCCATTGTTTTAAATGAGTGTGTGTGTTTTATATATTTTTAATGTCTCGCTTATCGTTGGATATAATCGCTCGTTTAGAAAACTTAATTGAGCGCAAAATCGATGCATAATGTGTGCTCGAGAATATGTCACAAATACAATTACATACAAAAACAACAACCAGAGATATTGTTTATAGTAATTTTAATACCCTGTGCAGTTTGCTGAATTATAAAAAAAAAACATGAATACAAAGTAAAATTAGTTAAATAGTTTTTATTTTATTTAAATATAAAATTAAGGAAACAAATATTTTTCTACAAAAATTGTTATTTTTCTATTAATTGCTCCTATAAAATTGATACAAAGTAAAATGAAGTAAATAATTTTTATTATACAATATTTGGAAAAAAAACGTATACAAAAAATATATTTTTTTAAAAAAATTTTATTATTAAACTAATTATTCCTATTGCTGAAATTCCTGACATTTCTAATACTTTTACTACCACTAATTACTACTACTACAACCTTTGGATATGATTAGATTTTTCTGGGTTTTTCCCAATCCATGTTACAAATGTTGAATCATTTAATAATTTGTTGAACAACTCCAGATTTTGACACTTTTGATTACAGAATTCTTTTTTATTCTTTCAGTTTACATATAAGTTTCTATATAATTCATTTTAATTTTATATCATATTTTTTTTTAATTTTTTAAGTACTTTTGATCAAGTGCTATTAGATGACATTAAATAAATTAAATAAAATAATAGTTTCATTTAATACTTAAATGCATTACACATTTCTGCTACAAATAATAATAATAATACCCTCTTCAGAGGCATATATAGTATTAATAAGAGGGGCGTGTTCAAGTGTTCACTGACAACATGACACACACTTGAAACATCCAACACTTGAGTCACAAGACGCCAATGGCGAGAGCATAAAGATATTTCCAGATAAGATTTGGCTAATCTATCTATACCCCGAGACATACATGCATACACACACACACACACATGATGGAAATACACTTCACCTGTTTCAACTGACTCAACCGTAAAGATAAACAAATGCGAATTGTTTAAAAAAAATAAATTAAAAACAAAAGAAAAAAAAGTTTATTTCCTTGAAGCAAGCGCCCCCATAATTGACCATAATCAGCCCCTATCAATGCCAATTGCTAGACCTGGCCATGCCCCCCCCCCCCGCCCCTTGTCCAATTTGCCGCCCCCTTCGGCGACGCATGTCTAATAATAAATTTATGATTCCTCAACTTCTTGGGTTTTTTTCTGGCGATTGGATTTGGTAACTGATAAGACGAAAGGTGACTAACAAATTTGGCCCCTGGCATTGGCACACTTAAGAAAATATCAGGTAATACCAGAGTGGAAGTTATAGCCTATTTCTTGTTGTTTTTGTTTTTCTTCGGCTAATCTTTTTTTATGGCTTACGCAGGCGAATCACGTTTGCGCACTTGGTGCGATTATACAATGCGAATTTCATATATATACATTTAGACAGAGACAGCAAGCGTGTCGGAGCGAGAGCGACTGATACTTATACAGTTACAGTTTGTTAGTTTTGACCACGCACCTGCCTTTATTTTAATTGTTGTTGTTGTTGTTGTTGCTGTTCGTTATACTTTTTTTTTTAATTTCTTATTATATTATTTACGATATTTTTTTTAGATTTTTTGGAAAGTTGTTCGCTTTTCTTTTGTGCACTGCAAAAATTACTATTATTTTTGGCGTTGGCTTTTTAATTATGTATGTATGTATTTTGTTGTTGTTTTATGACGATTAGATAATCACAGCAACATTGGCCACACACACACACGCACACACACATAGACACAGACGTCAGACGACGACGGTTGACGATTTTCTGTTGTTGTCGTGTTAACGTTTTTCCGTTACGTTTCTGACGCGATGTTTCGTCTTGCGCGCTTTTCAGCCAACTGACGATTTGCTGGATGCGCCTGTGAGCCTTATCAGGCAGCAGCAGAGGCAGCGACCGCGACTGCGAACAGCGAACAGCGAACAGCGGACAGCGACCAACGACCAGCAACGATTACAGCAACAGCAAAAGACGAGACGAGACGCGACGCGACGAGACTCGCGACTGAATCGATCAATGCGCGCACGAGCAAAGCGATTACACAGCTTAACGGTGAATCATGCCCTAACGAGCTTACAAGAGAGCGAACCCAAGAGAGAGAGAAAGAGCATTAAACTTTAGTCGAGAGAGCGCACGCGCACAAATGAGTGTGACCGCACGCCCTTCGATAAAAGCGACGCTTCAAAGTGTAAGCGACCGTTTATCGAACGTCGTTTTGTTTATTGACTGCTTGTTTAAGACGCAGCAGCAGAGCCGAAGAAGTAGCGACTGAGTTAGCAACAGAGCTTTTGCGAGAGCCAACGGCGCCGACGACGAACCGCTAGAGTTGAACCGTTGGCCAGCGTGCCAAAAATACAACTGAGACATTGCTCCACTGCACAGTGCTGCAAAAGCTGTGGTCAGTTTTAGTTTCCTCTATTTATTTGCTGAGTCGTGATTGCATTGTGCAAAAGCAACAACAGCTGAGAAAAGAGAAGAAGAAATGCAAGAAACGAAAAAAAAAATATGTTTCTTTAATATGACAAAACATTTTATACCCTTTAAAAACCACTGTAAATTTTATACACTCGCCAGAAAAACTATGCTTACACACTTTTTTGATCTCTAATAGCTATTATAAGTCAAGTCATCATAGTTAAAAATATATATTTGGAAAGGTCGTGGAAATTCCGTTTGAATGATGCAAAAATTTCCTTAACCCATTAAGTACCCATTGAAAAATTCAAATTTTTGTGAAAGTCTACGTTTTCAACTTTTATCCTCGATTTTTTCAAAAAATTATTTTGATGCAAAAAAATTCTTGAAACAATTCTAAGAGTAACTGCAAAAATATTTTTGCTAGTATTTTTTATAATTTTTTTGGAAATCCTAAAAATTACAATTTTAACCCCTTTTCCCTAATGTTCACACAAAAAGTGGCTTTTTATCAATTTTCAAAAAATCATAAAAATACATACTAGCAAAAATACTTTTGAAATTTTTTTTTGCAGTTACTCTTAGAATTGTTTCAAGATTTTTTTGCATCAAAATATTTTTTTGGAAAAATCGAGGATAAAAGTTGTAAACGTAGACGTTCACAAAAATTTGAATTTTTCAATTTTTGCATCATTCAAACGGAATTTCAACGACCTTTCCAAATATATTTTGTTTACTATAATGACTTGACTGACAATAGCTGTTGAAGTTAAAAAATGTGTGTACGCATAGTTTTTCTGGCTAGTGTATGTATTTTATTTGTTGTGGGAGCTAAATTTTTTTTAATTTCTATTAAAAATTAAAAAAAAAAAAATTTTTTTTTGTTCCAAATTATGTGATCAATTTAAGAGACTCTCAGCAAGATTATGACAACATGTGTGTTTGTGTGTATGTGAAATTAAGGCATTTGTGGCAAGTGTGGCTATCTTCTGCGGCAATGTTGACGGTTGATGTAACTGCCGGCCATTTGCCTAAGCGTTCGTCGTCGTACGTTTCGGCCAGCTCAGCGTTTTGTGGCTATTTTCAAGCTGCCAACAAAATCACTTTCGCTTTCCGGCAGTTGACTGTGCGTGTATGTAAACGTATATATGTATGTATGTATGTTTATATTATTATTACATACGTTTTGCAGAGCGACTTTTAAACTGTGCCACATGCATCAGCAACAGGTGTGCGAAAAACACAAAAACCGGCAACAACAACAACAACAAGTCCCGCAAAAGGCAAACAAAGTCCACAACGAAAAGAGTAGACAGAATGCAAGAAAGCACAGTTATGCTTGTCTGTCTTTGTGCGCGAAAGAGAGAGAGAGAGTGAGTGAAAGAGATAGACTTGAACTCGTTTGAAATGTAGAAACAGAAACATCAAGTAAAAACGCTCTAGTTGAGAGTGCACAACTTAAAGATACCCTTCATGAAAAAAACTTTAAATGTCCTTAAAAAATATTCAGAGTCTGTGCTTCTTTTTAACTTTTTTAATAAAACGAATATTTTTAAAATGCATGTTACAAATAATATACACTAGACGGCATATTTATTTTGACAACATTTAAAGTTAAACCCATTTCAATTCCGTTTGAATGATACAAAACTTTCCTTAACCCATTAATTACCCTTTGAAAATTTTGAATTTTATTTTGAAACTTTTTTCCTCAGTTAAAAAAAAAAAAATGTTTTGATGCAAAAAAATTCTTTAAACTATTCTAATAGTGGTTGCAAAATTTTCTTCTCAAAAATCTCTTCGCTGGTATTTTTATAATTTTTGAAAGCGCCAAAAAATGACTATTTTAACCCCTTTTTCCTCCTTTTCATACAAAAAGTGAATTTTTAGCAGTTTTAAAAAAATTATAAAAAATACTAGCGAAAAGATTTTTGAAAAGAAAATTTTGCAACCACTATTAGTATAGTTTGAAGAATTTTTTTGCATCAAAACATTTTTTTTTTAAATTGAGGAAAAAAGTTTCAAAATAGACCTTTGCAAGAATTCAAAATTTTCAATGGGTTAAGGAAAGTTTTGTATCATTCAAACGGAATTGAAATGACCTTTCCAGTAATGCCAAAATGTACATGAAGTGGTTACAAATTATGAGAAGGTTTAACTTTAAATGTTTTCAAAATAAATATGCCGTCTAGTGTATATTTAAATTCAAATATTGTTTTAATATTTTTTAAAATCATCATACCCAATTTTGCACCATCTACCCTTTAAAGACCGTTACTTGCATACGGGAGGGAGAGGCCTAATTTGTTAATAATCCGTCGACAGTTCGATGTCTGTTTTGGTTATGTTCCAGGTTCCAAGACTTGTCTAACTGGAAATGACAATTTGGAATTCTTTTTGCTGCTTTCTTTTTTTTATTTTATTCGTTAATCAGTTCTTTCATAGAATGCAAATGCAAATGCAAATGATAATGCTAATGCTAATACAAATGTAAATGCAAATGAATATTATAAAACTTTTGACTTGGGCGTTTCCACTAAAGTACTAAAAGTATTTTGTTATTGTTGATCTACAAATTGAGTTTGTTTATTAAATTTGTTTATTAAACTCGTAAATTTTGTACCTAAGTAGAAATTGTTATTGTCAGACAAATACTTATCTGTATTTTAAATATTCAATATCTGAAGTTCAACAATTAATGTCAACTTGAAATTCGAATAATGATCATTATTTGTGTGCATTTTTAAAATCAGTCAATATTTTTGTACTTAATTAAGTACATGTACTAAGCAAGTAATCAATCAATACTCTTCAAGAAGAAGTTTACGCCCTTTATCATTTCTGTGGAGTAATTAAGTCAAATGTTTCAATGTGACACAATAGGGGCAACGGCAAGTGATTTCTGGGGTCAATAATTTGAACTTTTCCACGGGAAACAAAAATTTGTAATTATCATGCACAGAATGTGGGTCACATAAAGTGTACAGGGTATCTTCTAGTCGAGGGTTATATTCGAGAGTTTGTGTTTTAATACGCCGAATAGGCAGAAGAATAGTTGGGAGCAGTCGCTGCTCCCGGAGCCACTGCGGGCCCACCGCTGATTTACACCCACTGATCACTAGATCTCTCAAAACGGTAAGAGCTAGAAGGCTTAAAAAAACTAGTTACTCATACTAAAACTATTTACAAAATACAGTGTCTCAAATTACAAGTGTTTCAAATAATTGACAAGCCATATTTTACCCTCTTTTTTCTCTCATGTTGTGCGTGTATTTTACGCCCACCTGTTAATGACAAACAATTAAAAAATGGCACGCGAAGCGGGTCAAAGTCAAAATGAAATAAATAAATATGCTGTTGAACTATTTGGAGGTAAGTGTGAGTGCGAAATTCATTGCACAAATCGTACATTAACATCAACAGAAGCAAGAGCAACAAATTGGCTTTCTTACAAAACGGAAACAACAACACGTAGCAAATGAATTTCATGGTCAGATTTGGACTCGGATTCGGATTTGGATTGCGGCAAAATGTCGAAAAAAAAGATATCTTTCAATTGGGATGAGCAATAGATGTAAACTGTTGACCATCAACTAGTTTGACTTTGACTTTTTGAATGCTGCACATACAGTTGGTCAAGTAATTGTTTTGACAAAGAAACACAAAACATATCTGTAATTGATTTTCAAAAACCGTTTAGTTTAATAAATCAAATGATTTTGTTTTAATAACTATCATAAATTAAGAAGTTTTTTTTTATTTTGTCAAATCAATTTCTTGACTTACTGTGTGTGCACGGCTTATTAGCGCTAGATGGCGCTGATTTCAAGTGCAAACAATATGGCGTTCACTCACAAGCCTTTTTTTCGTGGACTCTGGGGAATATAATCGTATGTGGATGCCATGTGGATGTTGTTGAAAAAGGCGGCCAAACGAACGCACAATTTGCCGACGTTTTATTTATGAATGAGTTGGGCACACATATGGAGGTCGATAAATACAACACCTGCACATCCAACACACACACACACAATAACATGCATGTAAAATGGTTACAGAAAATACAAAACAAAGTCAATTAATTTTTGATGCGCTCGAAATTAGCGCAAAACAAAAATAAGTTCACTAGCGATTTCACTAGAGATGTGCAAATATCCTCAAGGTGACCGTGACTTGCTATTCGAATTATGAATCAAGTTGAATAAACATATAAATAGTTATTTTATTTACACAACTATTGGGTTCAAAGTCACAGTCACAGTTTTAGAAATTTCCTTTCTTTAAAATTGAAAAAAATCACACATTAGCTGCATGCTTTTCAGTGCAAATAACTCAAGAGTAGTGAATGAACCTTGCACCTAGACTAGAATATTTAAAGATATTTAGAGATATTTACAGATAATTTAGATATTTGCCGTCTTACTTTGAATTTTTTTGAATTTTTTAATCGAAAGTATTCAATCTTTTTAGAATAAATACATAGTTGATATCAGGGAACATAAAATAATTGTATTTATAGGATCGGTATACCAGTTGAGAATTCTAAGTCGCCAAAGTGATAACAAGCAAAGACGATTTATAATAGTATTTTGTTATTTTATTTTGAATATAAATTTATTTTTTTAAATTATTTATGGTACTAATTTTGAAATATTAATTTCTTGTTTTAAATTTACAGATAAGTTAGCTTTGCTTACTCTACTTTATCTATACAAATATGATATGATATATAAAGTAAGATACAGAAATTCGATAAATTAACGATTGTTTTTGCATTTCTGGCCAACTCTTGTGACAGAAAGAGGCCGCCAAAGTAAGCGCAAAAAACAAAAAGCGCAGACACAACAACTAAACGGGGGCCAAAGTAGCTCAACGCCCAAAAAATGAAAAATAAAATAAAACTCTTCAGGTGCGTGACTGGGCCAAGTTGGAGCAGACCACTAAAGACGTACGGCCCAAAAAAAAAAATATATATATATATATATAGTTAAATACTTGGCATTCCAAGCGTTTCAAAAGTTAAAGTTAAATTAAGGCAACGGCCAATGAATTGGTGGATGGAACAACGATGGAACAACCACCGATGGATCGTTCGATTCGCCAATCGCGCGCTTTTTTAATTATTTATTTATTTATTATTATTTATATAATTTATTTTGAACGTTTCTTTTTGCTTTTATCTTTTGCTGATGTTGTAACGAAAACGCAAGTAGCCTGAAACACGACGACCCTCATTCCATCCAATTCCGAGACCGAGACCGACTTTTGAGTTCGTTCAGCCCTTTTTCGGGTATACACATACTTGTGCACATAACTGTTGACACATTCGATCGAAAATTGCGAATTTAGCTGGGAAAGTTTCACTTGAAAGAGGCATGAAAATTATGCTGCCAATTCTAGGGTTGAGGTGAAACTTTCCCAGATAATGGACTTGCATAATGCCTAGGGCTTAAAACAACAAACCTGCCTAAGAAATACATAATTTATGGCAGAGTACAAAAAAAAATACAAAGAAACGAAGGCCGCCAAATTTAATGTGCGAAAAATATGAAATTGAGTCAACGATATTAAGTTTAATGAAAGCATAAACAAAACAAAATCCAAGAAATGCACAAAAAAATGCTTCCAGATGCTTCGCTGATTAAACTGGTTTTATTTTAGTGAAATATATGTACACAATACTATCCTACAAGCAAAGTTTTGGCCAAAATAACAGATGGGAAAAAATGAGACTCGCTTATAAAGCGATTAAATATGGTATAACTTATTATACAAATACATAAATTCAAGGGCAACTTTGGACTCTCTTGCCTTATAAGTACATTAACATCAAATTTGGGTTTATTATTTTTACAGATTCTCTAATGTTTATTTCCTTAAAAGAATACCCTCAAAAAACCAGATAGTTCTTATATGTAGAACCAAAAAAAACCTGCAAGTATGTAAATCATTTCTTATGAACAAAAACTTTTTAAAGTTTTTATTAGAATTTATCTATAGATAGATATGGGGCAATTCTTTTGCTTTACAGAAAACTCTCAAGTGTCACCGCAGATAACGGCATCTTTTGTATTCATGGCAACAGCAGCAGCAACAACAACAACAGGTGGTTGAGAATTCAGTTCGTTCTCTTCGATTCGCTTTTGTTGTATATTCAAATGTTTGTGGTCAAACACAATAACTGTAAAGACGTGCCGTAATAGAACAGAGCATAGGTCTATAGACAGATTCGAAATCGTATTAATTTCAATAGAATTATTTTTCGATATACCCCGGAAATCATAAGTTCTTCAAAATGGGTGTGCTGTTAATGTAGTTAAGTATTGAGAAGAGCATTTTATTTTTAACTTGAAATTTACTTGATTTTTGACTTATAAACTGTTTTTTTTTATATACAGGGTATTTATTAATTTAGTTCATTAATTTAAGAATACTCAACTTTTGTCTAATAAAAAGAAGCAATTCACTTCTACAGATCGAGCTACTGTGGCTTACAGGGCTTAGTTCCCGTCATAAGCAGCTTATCAGAACTTGCGGGTTCAACTCCCAGCATGAGCAAATTTAAAATATATAATTTTTTTTTTATCTTTTACAAATAATAAATGGTTAAAATTCCATTTTATTTGCATTTTCAGGACAAACAGGGTATCTAAACTTCCTACACTTTCATAGTAAAAAGCACTCTGTATATTTTCTGCTCCTCCTTTGGTGGGCAAACCGGTTAAAAGAACTTCAAGCTATTAGCTGTGTGCCAAAGAGTGCTTATCAAGCATGAGATGCTAAGGCCCACATATGTACATAAATGATATGATATACATATATATAAATATATAAACACACACACAAAATCACTCTCTTACGATGCCATCAAACATCACAGCACACCGAGATCCACTTATGTACATATACACATATGTGGTGTGTGTGTGTGTGGACTATGTGTAGTCAAAACGGCGGGCAGAGAGTGTGGAGCGTGGATTGTGGACTTTGATCGCTGCGCGGTGCTAAAATGAAATTTCTATATATTTTTAACGCTCTCCCAATTTGCAGTGCAGCCAACTGAACAATGCCGCCGCCGACGCCGACGCCGCCTCTCAGCAACAATCGATGGAACTTGACTGAGGCGTAACACATAGCGGGGGATCTCAAACAACAAAAAAAAGATATTGCGAACTTGAACCTTGGGACTTTTGATCTGAGATTTGTATTTGTTGACTATTTACAATGTGCTTTTTTCTTATTGATTTAACAATTTGAAACGAGAGAGAAAAAAAAATAAATAAATGACGCAAGTGTCAAACTGTCTAGGTGGAGTGGGGGGATTGCGCAAGGTGCAAGGTCTTAGAATTCAATTAACAACTTGCAGTTTACATAGTCTAATGAGTTGAGTTCCACAACACACAACACAAAATCCACATAATTCACACACGCGCTGCAAATCTTTGTAAAAGCTCTGGAATGGAAAAAAAAAACAAAAGACCTTCAAGCTTTCATTCCATTTGCCTTTACACAATCTTCTGATCGAGCACCGACCTTCTGTGCTTTGCATGAACTCAATTGCCATTTCGATTAGCCTCTGCGAATTTGTTTCCGCATTGCTGACAGGTGAAATTTCTTCCCTGATCGACAATAAATGCAACGCAGGGCTGCGCAGCTGCGCAGACGCACACACACACACCTCAGTCACGACGCGGACGCTGACGCTGCGCTGACAACTTGACGTTGACGGCAGGGAAAAGACCGACGTCGCGGCGACGCGTGATGCAACAAAAATGAATTGACATAACTCGAATGTGTGCAAACCAATTGACAGAGCATCTCTGCGAACGAATTGGAATCCATTAATCACTTATTATGCTGCTCTCTCTCTCGCTCGTGGCCCACTCCCTTGCACACGCACGAATATAAGCTTTAATTTGAATTTAACTGACTGCAAATCATTTTCAATTAATTTTCATTTATTAATAACAAATCAAATTAAATTAATCTCTCAAGCATAAACAATTAATGTGCACATAATACAATTATTGTACTTATTTATGAATTTATTTAGTTCCCCCTTAAAAAGGGCACGACTCTACGTCCATGCTTATAGACGCTCACTCTCACTTACTCGCACACACACGCACGCACAAAGTAAGAGAGCAGCCTCGCACGTGCACTCTCTTAAACTATTGCTTTTGGCTGTTGCTTTCCTGTTTCGTCACTCTTACGAAGCGCGTTCGTTGCTGGGCGCGGCGGGAAACAGGAGACAGTTTTTTTTCCCCGTTTTTTTTTTTTTAATTAAAACCACGCAGCAACTACAGCGATGACTAATTTTTCTCAATGCACGCATACATTCAGTGAGTAAGCGCACAACAAGTTGTTAACTGAAAATCGATGGGAAACTCACCGCCAATTGGGGAGGATTTTTCAGGCCGGCGAACGATGGAATTTTTGCTTAAACTTTAAGAATTTCACACACACACGTGCACTACAAATACAGACAGACACACACACACACACTTGTATGTTAATGAACTGATCGACGCCGCGAATTCAGAGAACTTGAGGAAGCGTTTTGTGCGGTTTATTGAAACGATGCTTTTTCTTGTGCTTGTTGCAATAATTTTGCTTGTAACGGTCACACTAATATACGCACCCACGCACAGGAATCGAATTTAACAAATTATTATATCCGAAAAGAAAACCGAATCAAAAAGCGGCAACAACCATGCACAAGAAAGTCTAAAACGAAACTAAGCGGGAAACAAAAACAACAAAAAACCCAAAAGGAAAACGACGAAAGCAAGAGAGAGAATGCATGTGTGAATACGCTACAAGGTAGCGCAATAGATGCCTCTATTAATGACGTCATTGCTGCAATTCACGCAGTAGCGTAGCATTATTGTTTATTTGCTATTGTTTAATATAAGCAAACCAATTCTGTCTTGTTATGTTAAGTAAAGTATTGGCCTCAAAATAATTTTCTTATTCGATATTTTACAATATGACACTTGTGACGTCACGCGTGTTGCGCTCTCACCGCGAATTTCTCTCAAACGTTGCGCTTGCTCTTCTTTTACAGATGTGGCAACGCTCCAACTGTTGTCTGACCAAAGTCTGCAAGCGGATAAAATATCCAAAACGAAAAATACTAAGATACCAAAGAGCGCGCCGAGATTTGAAATTTCAAAACATTTTAGCACAGTAACTTTACTTTTGCCAGTAATTCTTCGTCTAACAAAAGTACTTGATTATGCATAATTACATACATACAAGTATCTTATGCTTAGTCAGTGTCTAAAAATCTATATATATATAAAACTCTTTGTCCTGACTGACTGAGAATCAACGTGCAGCCCAAACGGTAAAAGATAGAAAGCTGAAATTTTCACACAACATAGGTGAGATAATTTCATCGTGCAATAAGACGGCGTTTTGCGAAATTCGACCTGTAAGTGGGTCAAAATCAAGGTCAAAGGTCACAGAATTGCTTAGTATGAAAAACTTGTTTTGTTTCTTGAGATATCTCAACTAAACTCACAGATTATATGTTTGGGGCTGTCTACAACATTCTGACCAAATTTGGTCAAAGTCGGATGACTATATCATATAGCTGCCATAGGAACAATCGGATGTTAATTGACCTTTAGTATAAAAACTTTTTTGTTTCTTAAGAGATCTCAACCAAACTTACAGATTTTATGTTTGGGGCTGTCTTTAACACTCTGGCCAAATTTGGTCAAAGTCGGGTTACTATATCAAAGTCGGATGACTATATCACATAGCTGCTATAGGAACAATCGGATGCAAAGTGACCTTTAGAGTCAAAAACTCTGTTGTTGTATGAGATATTCTTAGAAAACTCACACATTAACTCTTCTTACAAAATTTTGAATTTTCCTCAAATTTAGCTTTTTCCCGCCAAATTTAGCTATTTCCCGCCAAATCTGGATTTTTCCCGCCAAATCACTAAATCTGACTTTTAGCCAAAGTTCAATTGCAAGCAAGAAACATTAAAACCGCGGACAGCGGAAGTTGAATATTTCCGTTTATTTTTACAAAAAATTCTATATTATATAAATTTGTTAAAGCGGACTACTAAGGACCTTCTTTTCAATTTAGCGAGCGAAGCGAGCAGGGGACGGACCCCCTTATATTGTATTAATTTGTTAAACCGGACAACTAAAGAAGTTCTATTAAATTTTTGCGAGCGCAGCGAGCTGCGGGTTGGCGAGCAAAGCGAGCTGTTTAAGTTTGTTAAGCTGGACAACAGAAGACCTTCTTTTCAATTTTGCGAGCGAAGCGAGCGGGGGTTGGCGAGCGAAGCGAGCAGGGGGCGGAGCCCCCTAGTATATAATAATTTTCAATTATGCTTTTCAGAAAATGCTTCATCGGCATGATAATTGTAACTAAAAAATTACTTCATAAGTCGCATTTATCTAGTATTATTAATTAACTGAATAGACAGTCAAACAAAGCAATTAATGAAACACAATAAAGTTTTTCAATCTCGATTTTATTTATAAAATAAAAAACACATCTCTGTTGATCAGAAAAATCCAACGAAATAATTAAACACGTATCAAAAAATTATTTTGCTTGCATTACCAAAAAATTAAAATACATATAAAATTGTTAAACATTACAATAATAATTGTTTACAAAAGTATCTTTTATCTGCTCTGCAAGCGGCTAATGGAGGGAGATGGATTTAGTTTTGTAAGATAGAGATAAAAATACAGATATATAGATATATTTATAGTATAGATAAAAATATATATAAAACATACGTGCAATTGCTACAATTTGGATTTCTATGACAAATATATTTATGTATTTTTTGTTTTGTTCATATTTTTCATTTTACAATTTTCATTAAAAGTATTTCGTATTTTCGTTTTTCTTAGAATTACACTTGGACTCCCTATGCTTAGAATTAATTTAATGTTACGGTAATTTAATTGGTACATTTAATTAATTTATGCTTTGTTTTTTGTTTATTTATTGATTTATTGGTTTATTGGTTGGCTGGCTGGCTGGCTGTTTGGCTAGCATTACTGACGGCAACGACAGCGACTTCTCTCCCCGTCTCCCTCTCACTTGTTGCCCCCATTACCATGCCCATTCCCAATCGGATTCCCATTCGCATTCCCATTGACCAGAATCCGCTGTCTCGTATTGGAATTCATTGCCGGATTGCACATCTCGGTTGTGAATTTGTGGAATGTGTTTTGGAATCTGTTGAATCCATTGTTGGTGCCATTGAAGTTGCCCTTTTGCGGCTGCGTCGCATCGTCGTCCTTTTTCAATGCCCCATTCGCATGTCCATTGGCCTTAACGGCAGATTTGTCCTGAAAAAATGAAAATCAATTATAAAATTAGTTTAAAGTTTCTAGTACTATTTATAAAAAATGTAGTAAGGAAACAGTCTAATAAAAATATCTTATTTTTGGTTATCACTATCGTGTACTGGTGTCTACATTGATTTAATGATCCATTTTGAATGTTTTCCCTTTTTTAAAACCTTTTTTTTAATAATATTTTATACATTGTTTACACGGATTTAATGCTAGATTTTCAATATTTGCAAATTAGTTAATCCTTTCTTTTGCATTTTGGCTTCATCTTTTACATTTTGAAGTACTTTTGAAATGTACTTTATGACATTTAATTTTTAAATATTTAGTTTTAAAAAATATATATACATTTAAGGAATTTCTAGAATAAACTCGTACAACGAATAAAAATATTACTATTTGAGTAGAAAAATCTTAAAATCAAGAGAAAAAAACAAAGCTCCTTAATATGAATAAAATAGATTTTACATAATTTTTTTACTCTAAATGTGTTATCTTTAAAAAAGAATTAACTAGTTTTTGGCCTCCCAGTCTTTGCTTTCATTTATCCATGATTTTTAGTTACTTTATATTTTTAAAATTTATCTAGAATCAATGCGCCCAATAAAGTTAAAATATTTATGTATATCTAATTTAATAGAAAAATCCCAAAAATCAGTCAAAATTAAATTTGTCTAATTTTTGTACCCTGAATATTTTTTTTGTTAATGTCCTAGTTTTTTCAACTCTTTCTCCTTTATTTTAGTTTTTTATTTTCCTTAAATTTTATAGTTATTTCATAAAAATACTCATAGATTTTTTTACTTACTTTGCCCTCACGCTTCACATAGGCGCGTTTGTAGAAGTTGGAGAAGAGGAAGTAGAACATAACGGCGTGGGCGCCAATGAAGTAGGCGAATCCAATTGGATAGTTGCAATCGTTCTTGAAGAACAGCTGGAACGAGTGCACCATAACGAGTACAAACTGTATCATCTGCATCACCGTCAAGTATTTCTTCCACCAGAGATAGCGCTGAACCTTGGGTCCCATGGCGGCCAGCATGTAATACGCATACATGAAGATGTGCACGAAGGTGTTGAGGAAGCCGAAGAAGGTCGAGTGACCGCCAGGTGTGAACTTGACCCCCCACCACACGGAGACGGGCATGATTCCGTGATGGATCACGTGCAGCGTCGACACCTGATCGTATCGCTTGCGCATCACGAAGAAGAACGTGTCGAAGAACTCGGTGAACTTGGAGAAGTAATACCACCAGCAGCCCCATGCAGTCTATAAAATAGAGGGGAATTATTGATAAACGATGATCATTTTTAAAAAATATACATAAATTCGAAATTTAACAATTTGTGTGTAAAAAGTGGCAGGAGTCGTATCAAAATTAAATTGCACAAAAGTTACAAAATTACTTTTTCATCTTAATACATAAATTATAAAATGCACAAATTTTATTTGATCTTATTACGACTACGAAAATTTGTATAATTCAATAATTATAATTATAATTCAATTATAATAAGAAGCAGCAATTGCATCAGTTATCATTTTTTAAAAATAGATATATTTTATAAAATGAACACATTTTATTTGATTTCCTTGCGACTTCGAATATAATTGTTATACAAATTTTGCAATTTATTGAGAAGCAGAAATCGTATCAATTATCATTCTTGGAAAAATATAGAAATAATAAATTTAAAATTTTTTGTTTAACTCAATACGATTTATAATTATTGTATTATAATAAATGCAATATTCGTTGCGTTTATAAATTTTAAAAATATAAATAAGCCATTATTTGTTGATTAAAATCAATCTGTAATTAATTTTATTAATCAAATTGTTTATTCGTGGAAATACAATTATTCTAACTATTCTCTTATTTAATATTGGTTTGGTTTTTTCCCAATCCTAGCAACAAATGTTAGGCCTATTCTGATCCTTTTAATTTAAGATACCCTCAGATTTTACTTTAACTGTATTTTCCTTGTAATTTTACATTTTTTTTTAAATTGTAATAAAATAATATTCTGATATTTTAAAATTCCTAAACGGAAAAATCTTTGTTTATTTATTAAAAGCCCTCTTGCCCACTTTAATTTGCTACAGGGTATCTTAAGTCACTTGGAGACAGCGAAACAGCTGCATTTGCTTCACCAAATTTTGATTCTTTCAGATATTTATAGTTCTATGCAAATTTCTGTCAAAACCTCAGAGATTATTGGCACTTTCTATTGGGCATATTGGCCAGATCGGGTTAAGATCGGGCTAAGAGTGTAGAAAATGCCGCTTGGCGACACGTGAGGCCTCTTCAAAAATCTGTCAATAGAACTTGGACCGGCCGGCATCGCCAATTGCCATTGCCATTTGTCATCGATTGATTAGCATAAGAACCAGTCACCGTTATAACCTTTTTGTTTAAGCCCAAAAAAAAAAAATACATAATAATAAAAAAAACTGGTTGGCTTAATACATGCTATATAAAACTGGCACACTGAACAAACACTAGGGTTTTTTTTAATCATCAGATTTGTTCTTACTAAGAATTAGCTGTGAGTGTGTGTAGCTGAAACCCAACTTTCTTATACATATGTATATATTTATATTTATATATATATTTTTGTTAATTTTTATTTATACTCACTCGTATCGCACGCGGCGAATAGGAATAATCAACGGGCTCGCATCTCAAATTATAGCCATTCAGCCATCCACCTATGCAAGACTATAAAGATGAGAATTTTATTGTGAGAATTGCCAAGAGAATTTCGAACCAAAAACTAAAAAAATGAATGCTTACCTCGTAGAACAGCCACATGCTAAAGAGAACCTGCGCCGCATTGTAAATAATCAGAACTTTGCGCAGCTCAAAGGGTTTTCTGTTTTCCATGATTTTGGGTCCAAGAACCTAAAGAAAATTAATGGGATAAAGGTAAAAGTTAGTGAATTTTATGACATTAAAAATATTAAATAAAATGTACAATGGCAGAAAATACAGTCGAACTTCCCTAACTCGAATTCTCTCTAACTCGAACAAAATCGAGTGGCAATAGCGAGCAAATTTTATACAATTCTGCTTCCCTAACTCGAAGTCTGCCGAACTTTTTTCTTTTTTCTCGGATAATGGTGATTCGAGTTAGGGAAGTTCGACTGTATATGTATAATAGTAAGAAATATATATTTTTATTTCCCATTATTATTTATTTAATTTGCAAATAAATTGAGAAATATTTCGGTGAAAAATGCAATTGCATGAATAGTTCTCTTAAGTTATTATAAAATTGTTGGCCTCTTTTAATATACGTATCTAGATCTATTTCTTATTAAATTTATTTATTAATACTCGTTAAATAATAATTAGTAATCCTAATCATTAGTAATTAGATAATTTTTGTTCAAAAGTCGAACTAATGATAAAATTACGATTATTTTCGGTTTTGCTCAATAATTGAATGATTACGATTACAAAAAATCAAAAATAATCTAAAATTATTACAATTATTCAAAAATAGTCAAAATGAATAAAAAAAAAAAAAACTTTTTGAGTATTCGAATTAATTTTGATTTTTTTCTGATTATTTCTGATTATCTTGGCTACTTTGATTGTGAAAATTTAAAAAAATTTTTATTTTTACTAAATAGTTATAAATAATCAGAAAAAAATCAAAAATAATCCAAATACTCAAATAGATTATTTTTATTTATTTTTGATTATTTTTCACTATTTTTGAATAATTGTAATAGTTTTAGATTATTTCTGATTTTTTGTAATCGTAATTATTAAATAATCATAAATTTTTCCACAGTGAATTATAATGCCGAGTTCACACTGCGTACCATACTGTCACAGCTTGCAGTCACAGGGCCTGTGTGCTCCATCTGGAATCTTAGCATACAATAAATTCTAGTAAATCGTAAAGCTTAATTGCATATTTCTCGAGCCTATCGGATTTTGATGCCATAGATGCAGAACTGTCGAATTGTGACAATGCCTTGTGACAGTCTGTGACGCAGTGTGAACTCGGCTTAAGTCACAACGATTATTTCCAAAAATAATCTAAATGATTAGTAATTCTAATCGAAATTTAACAGGTATGATCGATATCTACATACATTTGATTTTTCTGCCCAATCAATTTTGGTCTCCTTAGTGAGGCTTTCCTGCCTTTAATTGCTTTTTGGCCATTTTGGCCCACAGACTCGTGCAATACTTATGCTCGCTTATACATGAGCACATACAGACGTGCTCAAACAAAGGTGCGATGCTGCAATTAACGAATCAATCGGATTGTTGATTTTGGGACAAGTTCGTTGCCTAAGTCTTTTGTATTTTGGCCGCTATGTGAAAGCCATTTAAATGTTTAAATGATTACATGCATATGTATGTGTGTCGGCCCAACGTATTTTAATACAAAAAAAATACAAATACAAATACAAGAAAGAAAAAATGTAAACCAATGCAAAGCTGAAACCTAAATAGAAATCGATTTTCGTCGAGTTTTTTCAACTCATTTTTGCATATGTAATTTTGATTTTGGCCCACTTGGGTCAAAGATTTCAACATATATTCAACACGTTGGCTATCTGGGCTCGTTGACTTGTTAGCCGACTGATTAACTTTGATTGTTTAATGGCTCGAATGGCCCTGAACTTATTTTATTTTCGTTGTTGGTTTTTTTTTCATCTCTTTTTGCAATGCAATAAAAATGGATAAAAACAAGTTTTTTTGCTGCCGTCTCAAGACGGTTGTAAAATGCATCCGTGTGGCAAGTGGCAAGTGGAAGAACATCATCATCAAATGGAAATATCTGGATTCTAGATTCTACACAACAGTCAACAATCTACAGTCTACATTCTAGAAGCATCGTCATTAAATGCTGCGTGTTCATTTGGGTTTTTCCCCACAATCACAGACTGGATGAATGGATAATTATAGATTGAAAGCTGCCTACTAAATACATGCTTAGTCTTTTAAGATGTATATGTATGCATGTATGTGTATTTATATCAGGTGATTCCCTTCTCCATACATATATTTACCTTTACAAAGTACGCATATGTCAAGCTGATTGCTATCGTTGGAAACGGCGAGTCCATGAGGGGATAGTCTCGGGTGCGCGGATCTGATTTGTTGTCCATAAGATCCCGCCAGCCATCGTAAAACTGTGACAGGTATTCCTGCAATAACAACAGCAACAAGAAAAACTATTAAATTAATACCAATAATATGCAAACGATTAGATTAGCCGCTGTGGCAATCAGCCTTGGTTAGCAGCTTAATACATACATAGGTTCAAATGTCAAATCAATATAAATTCACGTCAAAAATTGCAACATTCTTGCGTCTTACAATCTACACTGAGCGAAATATATGCATAGAAAATGTTGACATTGTAAATACAACTTTTTGTGAAAGATTGCAATTTTCTATAGTATTATATATATTTAAATAAACACAATTTTTGAAAGATTATATTATTATGTTTAGATATTTAGAATATTATAATAAAATACTATTTGTTTTTAAATTTCATACAGTATTAATCTTAGCACATTTATCTCGTTTTAAGATTATTTTTAAATAAAAAAGAAAACATAATTATATTAATAGATATCCAACTATTGTGAATCTGGTAATAATATATTTTAATTAATTTGTATTTATTCAATGTTAATGTGATAATTTTATATTTATTTTTATTTCAGATTATAATGCCAATAAAATATGTAATTCTTTCGTTATTAAAAAATATTGATAATATAAATATTAATAAATTAAATAAAATCAAGTTAATGTGCGTAATGCAAGTAATAAGCTGACACAAAATAAACAAAAATAAAATTAAATACAAATCGAAGTGTCAAGATTTAATTATTTTTATTTATATTTAATTGGCTAATAAATATTAACGTATCTTTTATGTAAATACATATATTGACAACTATTAAATACAGTAAATTTTATTACTATGAAACTTGTTTTTTATTTCAAGCTACATATTTATAAAAATAATCATGAAAATGATCAAAATAAAATGCAAATTAAAGTGTTCCGATTTAGTTATTAAATTGTATTAACTTATATATATTTATTGTAAGTACATTTTTAACTAATAAATAAAGTATTTATTATAACAAATGCTATTAAACCAGTTTATTTATTCAAAATAAAATGTTTGTTTAGTTTATCTGTTAAATAAAGTAAACCAAGATTTTTACTTGAATCAAAATGATTTAGATTACATTTTAAAATGATAAATGCAAAACCAGACAAAATAAAATGCAAGCTGAAATGCCTAAATTTTATTAATAACTATACTATTTAATTGCAAAATAAATATTAACTGGACTGCAAATACAATTAAAACTAATAAATAAATTATTTATAATGCAATTGCTATTAAAAGTGTCGTTTTTAATATTATTTTTTACTTAAATCAAAATGATTTTAAATTATAATTGCAAAACCAGACAAAATAAAATGCAAGCTAAAATGTGTAAATTTGATTGATGTACTATTGAATTGCCAAATAAATATTTATTTATTTTTAACAAAATTTACTTTGCTTTTTGAGCAGTGTAACAATCCGTTATATCCATCAATTTAAGCCCACCATCATCAAAAGGTTTAAAGGCACACCAGCAAAGGGGGCGTTGACAAGATAGGCATGTAAGTGAGGGGGGGGGAGGTAAATACAATTTTCCTATTGTCTGTCTGGCCAGCTGGTTGGCCTTATATGTGATAATAATTACGAGTAAAGGTGGAACCCACCTACCCATTGATCTCAGCCCGAAGAGAATTTGTGCAATAATCAAAAAACCGGCTACGAGATTTTTGTGTTTTTTGTATTATTTGGTGCGAACAACATTCTCAGTGAATTTCCGTATGCAGTTTTTGGGGGCAGTGGCCTCCATTGATTTGGAAAAATCGAGTACAAAAAAAAACCTCAAAAAAAAAACTGGTCTAAGCTGTTGCAATAGCCTTGGCACAAAGATTAATGAGCTTTACAATTAAATAAATTCGATAAATTCGATTCAAGGAACAGGAACAGAACTTTTGACTTTGTGTCGTGGAATGTGTATTGTGTAAAATTACGAGTTGAAATTTGCCATTGTGTATAATTAAAGAAAATGTAAAATTAAAACATGTTATGCTAATGCTAATTATTGTTTAAATAATCAAGCGTGAGCTTTTGTAATTAATTACATTGCACATTGGCTGGTCGATTGTGATTTACCAATTTGTCTAGAGATTGGCCAGAAGGGTCTTTAAGTTAATTAGCTGTAAATTGCAGAGCCCACTGTTCGTGATTTTCCATTGCCAGCGGGGCATCGAAATGTTGCCATTCTATACCCAGTAATTGTAATTGTTCCTGTCTTGGACTCGGACTTTAACTCGGACTTCGTTTCGAGCTATAATTAAACTCAATTTGTTTACTTCACATTGCATTCGGTTTAAAATTAAATCCTATCTTTTAATGCGACTTCGAATGTGCATCCATATGAAAATCAAGTTAATGTGCAGTTACACACACACATTTGGCACCCACTGTTTGCCAATAATCAATATAGACATCAAATAACAAAACGTGATGCGTCTGTGAAATGCAAACAAATTTAAGGCGTGATGGGGAAGTGAATTACCCGGTATTTATTTGATAATAATTAATACAATATTATCAAGATCAAAAAAATTATTGATGAAAATAAATATTTTATGACATTTCACATGTTTAAAATATTATATTTGATAATAATTAATACAACATTATCAAGAACAAAAAAATTATTGATGAAAATAAATATTTTATGACATTTCACATGTTTAAAATATTATATGCGCACAAAGTTGCTATAAAAATGGATTTTAAAAATTTATACTTAACATTTTTAATTTTTTAACTATTTTTATATCTTTAATAATAATATGTAAATAAATAGAATCTGCAGAATCAAAACAAAATTAATTATATAATTGAATAATTAATTAAATTATTAATTATCTTAATAATTCATTTAATAAACTAATTTAAATAATCATTATAATGTATAAAATATGTTAGGAGACTTATAAATATTGACAAAGTTACAATTAAACATTGAAAACATTTTGGATTTTTAATCTCCTTGGATTGCATTTTTATATTAAATATTTATAAATAGTATTGAAATAATTTTCAAGGGTATTTAAGCGTGCACATCTAAAAAATATCTGTAATTTCAACGCTTTCATTTTTCTTTATTTCATCACATTGCGATGATTAAGAATTCGACCTTCTCCTAAATAAATATATATGCAAATATTTTTCTCAATTTGCGTTAACTTTAATTGTTAACACTTCTTGTTATTTACAGAGAGTTTTTAAATCATTTCGAAATCTCTGTTGACTTTATCCTGCACTTTTCAGTCACTTTCGGTTTTGAATGTTGCCACATTTAGGTCTTTTGGCCACCTGTTTTGGGCCATTCATCTGCATGTCATGCCGCTGAGCTGGTCAGTCGGTCAATTGGTCAATTGGTCAGTCAGTCAATTGGTCATTTAGTCAATTTATCAGTCTGTCCGTCTGTCTGACAAAACAATGCTTATTTGTCGCCTTCTGTCTGCGATTGAAGTTGCGGAGCTGAAAGCCAAGTCATGGCATTAACTTGGCTCATTAATGGCGCACACTGACACACAGTGTCTGCCATTAGGCAGTGCACAGTGCACGCTGCAGCCTGTGGGCTGTTGTGGGCGTGGCCAGCGTGCCGAGGAGTAACTGTAATTGCCGCTTTTTGAAGAATTGTTTTTTGTTTGGAATTTCTCATGTTTGTTTTTTTTTTATATTTTTTAAATTTTTAACTTTTTTTATTGTAATTGTGTGTATGTGTGTGTGGCAAGCCTAGAATTTAGTTGTCTATTTAGTTGCAATTTAAACAAAGTTTTTTTAGTGGGCGTATCCTGTTGTTCAGTTTACATTGCGCATATCACGCATACGCACTGTTTTTTTTTAATTTTTTTTTTTATTTTTTATTATTGTTATCAAGTTATGACTGGCAAAAAAAAAATACAGTGTATATTGTATTAATGACGCAATATAGCACAGCCAGTGAAGTGTAGCGTGTGTTAAGATCCCAAATAAATCGAATTGTCAAGCAACCACTCATCATGAGTATGATTCATGAGTCAGACCAAGACACTCAGACTGTAAGCTGTAAACTGGAGTTTTCATCATTTGATTACCATCTAATTACGAGCACACAAGAGATTTTCACTTTTTATGTGTGCGTGTTTTAAAATTCAACTTAATTAAATTTTACTAAAATTACAACCAAAAATAATGGTAGTAAAAAACTAAATTTGATAAAAGTGTTTCCGGTGCTTTTACTTGGTATTTCCGCTGCACAACAAAAGGTAAAAAAAGAAAATGACATTCTAGAAGCATCAGAGTTATAATTAGTTAATATGTTAACATAATAATTATTGTGCAAGTCGCAATTGTTATTCAGTTTGAATTTGAATTTGAATTTGTTATTCAGCTAGACAGCTTACGTAGGTCAGTGACTGACTGCTTTAATTTCCCATTCTTCAACTGCTTTTAATTAAGGAAAATTACTAGTGATATCAGCACAGTATTAAGTATTAACTATATCAGCTTATATCAGCCGATGATATATGTTCATTAAACCAGTTTTTCACACTTACAAGCACATTACGAGCTAAAATCATATACATTTAACAGGTATTTAGCTGGAGAATCAGCGTCAACTAAGCCCCACGACTGCAATTAAACTTAATTGTTTGTTTTGTTCGTCTGGCAGTCTGACAGTCTGGCAATCTGACAGTTTTTGTGCCTATCTGACAGTATTGTCAATGCATTTCCGCGTAGTTCGATTAGAATTGTTAACAGTTAGGCGTGTCTTAGGCCCAAATATGTCAATTTGTTTATCCAAAAAAGTCAGACAAGCGGAAATCAACTTTCAACTTTTTTAAGGCAAATCTTAGCAGCGTAAAACTTAACATTAAGCTTAATTTTATTACTTATTTAAAATCAAATTGCAACTTAAATACTTTTTTTAAATTTTAAAATAATATTTACATTCTAAGCAATTGATTAATAATTGTAAAATACTTTTGATGCCGTAATTTATATTTAAAAACTTAATGTCTGATTTAAATCTTATTTATTTTCTTGTGTTGTATTGAACTCCTAATTATCAAATTAATTTATTTTTTAATTATATTTAACACTAAATAATTATTTTTATCAACTTTTAGTTATAGTTGAATAAATAAGTAAATAAAATAAATTACTAAATATAATATTTACATTCCAAGCAATTTATTAAAAATTGTAAAATACTTTTGATGCCGTAATTTATATTTCAAAATTTAATGTCTGATTTAAATCTTATTTTTTTTTATTGTGTTGTACTGAACTCCTAATTATCAAATTCATTTTTTTTTAAATTACATGTAACACTAAATAATTATTTTTTATCAACTTTCAGTTATAAGTAATATATATATTAACATACTTGTAAATTAATCAATCAATATAAATAAAATTTAATTCAAACGTTCTTAAAAATCTGTTTATTTTTATTTTACATTAATTTCTCTATACATTTTTGCTCGAAATAAATAAAGAAATATAACATAAATAAATACAAGTTTAATAACATAAATCAATCAGTCAATCAATCAATCCATCAATCATGCAATAAACCGCCGCAAAAGCCGCCTAGTCAACGGAAATGTTTGCTCAAATCGTTTTATCGCTGCACAAATCATTTTAAATCCGCAAAAAAACAAAAGACTTAAGACACAAACTTGACCCCCGGCTAACCGTTTACCGTTTACAGGGTATACCCACGCACAGTCTAGGGCGTGGGTACGAAAACAACAAAAACAACGATAACAGTAAATAACGCAAGTCATAAAGTTTTTTTTGCATTTCTTATGAACACACAACATCCGTATTAATTGATCGCACATGTTGGCACTTGTCGAGCTACAGTTTGACAGCCACTGTAAATGACACTAATGAGACAACTTTAAATGCTTCGCACATTTTAATTTTTATTCTACTATTTATTTGTTTTTTTTTTTGTTATTTGTTTGTTGCAAAAATTTTTGTGTGCTTTTAAATCGTGTTTTTTTTTGCACAATATTCTGTTCTTATGCTGCGCAATTGATTTAGATTAAATTTAGCAATAAATGCAATTGATTTCTGGGTGGGCCGACAGCTACAACAACCACAATTAACTTGGCCATTTGTAAGCAAATCAGGCAAAACGTATTATATTAAAATTTCATCAAATCTTTGACGCGGTTTGTTGAACTTGTCTCAAATGTTGATCGAACAAAAAAGCAATCGAAATAAATATGGAAAAAGATTACAATAAAAAAAAAATTGACAGAAAAAATCAAACCGGTATTAGGTATAAACTTAATTATGATTAATATAAACGTTGCTGTGCCCCAAACAATTTTTGAGGCATGGCAGTTTTAGCCGACTTCTCTCGCCGGATTCTGGACACCAAAAAGTCTCGCCAAAACGCATATTAATTAAGTCATAATAAATATAGGCATCAATATATATGTTAGTAGACATATTTATTTGTTTGCCAATTGGATATTTTGTGCTTCATCATGCTGATGCTTTTCTTTTGAAGGCCAGAATTTTTGCCAATTTTGCCGCGTTGGTCAAATTTGGTCATATTTGGACTTTGAACAGCATCAAATTTGCCAGTTAAAAATGTAATTTTTTTACCATATTTTTGGGCTTACATAAGAGAGGGTGGGAGCAAGGGAGGGGGAGGGGGGTGCTGTTTGCGTAAGCGTCGACAGCATCTCTTGTCTTGACCCTTTTTTTACGGCTTTCTTTGGTTCACACGCGCGGCCAAATGCTTTCCCAAAAAAAAAAAAAAAAATTACAAACTGACCACAAAAATGCTTCCGTCAGCAGCCAAAAGCGGCAAGTGTAAAAAGGTATTTGTAATTGTTATTGTTGTTGCTATTTTTTGGTGTTTATTTTTATATTGCTGTTGTTGTTGTTGTTGTTGCTGTTGCGCGTTACATTTTAACGCTTCATTATGCGCCATAAGCGACAGAGACGCAACTGACAAAAATTTACCATGTCAATTATTGAGACTGATGCGACTCCCTCTTTTACTCTTCTTCCCCTTCTACCCCTTCTCTTGCTCTTGCCAGCTGACCATTCACATCTCCCATCCATTGTTGTCACTGCAATCGCTACACAAAAGTCATGACTAACTCATCTATACAATGCCTGTTTTGTATTAACGTCCAAAAAAAAAAAAAAAACGCCTTGACTTCAGCTAATTGTTGCGCTAAACGACCTGGCTAACTGCGGCCGCATCTTTAGGCCTTAATCATTCCCTATAAACAACTAAAAAAAAAAAAACCCAACAACTTTTTCATTGTCAATTTGTTTAAATTGAAAAGTTTCCACATGAGCTCAAGGTGAATTTCCTTCAGAGAAAAGTGCAATTATTATTATTATTATACCTTATATCAATTGAGTCTTTAAGGGGAATCCCAGTAGTACTTATTATAAGCTAAGATAAGTTGGCAATAAATACAAGAGGGAATTAAGAGAATTACGTATCAGATATGTCGAATATACAAACTCAAGATACCTTGCAAATATAAATTAAACAAGAGATAAATTACATAAATGAGTTTCAAGTATCTATAGAATCAAGATGACAATAAAGAAATTTGTCTACGAATTACCACAAAGATATTAAATAGATAACTAATCTTTCCAATGAAAATTACCAAGAATACATATGAGATATCAATAAATTAGAGAGGAGTACATATAAGTTATCTATAGATCCATGAGGTAAGCAAGAGGAATTTGTATTTAATTTTAATAATTTCAAAACAAATATAAATATTTAAAAATAAGTAATAAGAACGATTATCAGATATCTATAGATCTTAGAGAGAAATTAAAAATATAAATATTTCTAGTCAATTCAGTAAACAATTTTAATAAACGCATAAGGAAAGTAATGGCAAAAATTAATAAATATTTTTAGGCTTAATAATCTATAGATGTGATTAAATAAAATACTTACAAGATATATTTTATGTATAGACTCACAAGGGGATTAAACGAAATTCCTATTCAATTTTAATTATATTTACTCTCAAATAGAAATATCTTAAAGGCAGTCATTTTTAAGGTCAACAAGGTCACCTTGATCAATGCGAAGATCTTTATCTGGCTCATCAAAGTTCAACTGCATAAATTGATAAAACCATTTTAAAAACAAAGCTGACAAAATAAGTTTTGCTTGTCTAAACAATGTTGTTAAAATGTTGCTTCATTTTCAAGACAAAACAAAAGTTAAGTCAAGTAATCTTTGAGTCAACAAAAGCAATTAAATTATCAATAAAATGCCAAGTGAAACAATAGCTACAATATATGATTGTTATTATAATTATTATATTATTATATGTATTGTTAACACTTTACAACATCTTGGCAATTAATTAAATCAAGACAAGTTCGAAAAAAAAGCTGAACAGACTGCGGCTAAAATAAAATACTTAATAAGACAACAAACAATACAAGTTTCAAATGCAAAACTGGGAAGACAACAACAACAACAACAAGAATAATAACAACAACAACAGCATCAGCTGAGACAGACAACATGATAAAAAGGTGTTGATCCAGCGATGAGACGATGAGGCAACAAACTTGGACAGTCAAAAAAATAAAGAAAAAAAAATTGTAGTATGCACATAAAGCTAACACACACACACACACATAAACAGGCACCACAGAGACACATATTTCTCTTTACAAGGCCAACCAGACTGGCTTATAATATCTCTCTCTTCTTTTTTGTTTTTTTCTTTGTTTTTTTTTTGCCAACTTCAACTCTTACTTTGAGCTGGAATCTGAATAAGATAACGATTGCGTCTGGAATTTAATGGCATAAAACAATTTGGGATGCTGTCTACGGGCAATATTGTATTTGATTTATTTTAATGAAGCTGCCGGCAAAAAGTCTTTAATATATAAAAGCCGAGAACTGTCATCTCTGCAATTGGCCAAGCCATAAAAATTAAGCATATTAAATGCTGTAATATCTTTTGTAAATGCGTGTAATTGGCGCAGCTTTTAACACTTTTACTTTTTGCAGACCACCCAAAAAATATATGATAAAAAATAAAAAGGGCCGAAAACTCGTTTAAAGTTAAACAAAACTCAGTTTTTTTCAGAGGTTACAAATTAAATAAATTAAAATTAAAGAGAGTAATATATTAATTTATTAAAATCACAATATTAAATAAATTCAAAATAAAAATAAAACTCTTGTTAAACTTCATATTTATTTTCGATAAGTTCAACAAAAATTTTAAATTAAATTAAGTTTTTTGTTATTAAATTAATTAAAATTAAAAAAAGATAAATAAATTAAAAAAAACACAATTTTAAATAAATTTAAAAAAGAAATAAAACTCTTGGTTAACTTTATATTTATATATTATAACTTATGTACAAATTATAAATTAAATGAAGTTAAAATAATAAAAAAATTATAATATATTTTTCTTAGGGAAATATTTATATATTTTATTTAGCACTTTAAAATTGTTATTTTTGTTGGCTTGCAAGTCAATTAAAAACTGAAATTCCAAATTAAATTATGTATTTTTAAGTAAACTAATAGCAATTAAAATTCCCAAAAAAATGTGTATATGATAAATAAAATTAAAACTCTTGTTACACTTGTTGAACTGTATTTGTGTTGTTGTTGCGGTTATTAAAGCGAAATTAACAAATTAAACAAAATAAAGCAAAAGTTAAAAAACTGCTGCGCTTTGAATAGACGACGACGTTAAAGAGACGGCAAAAAAAAAAAAAAGAAAAGGCAAGAAACGAAAATGAAAACGAAATGAATTGTGGAACCTGCACAACATTAAAATCAATTTATAGGTCAAGTTGAGCGCAGCTACCTAAGTATCTGTGTGTGTGTGTGTGTTGGGTGAGTGTGCATGTGTGTGTGTCTGCAACTCGCTTTTTGAAGTCCAAATAAATTCAGGTTCAGCTTGAGACTCGAGACTTTTACTCGAGCAGCATCGTCGGCATCTCTGTCTAATAAGACGAATTATGCAACAAGCGAGTGAACCAATACATACACACACACACACACACACACACACACTCGGACACCCAGCTTGAAAATGGCTTTAAGCAAATGCAATTAGCTTCCCATTAATTTGAGCCAAGTTTTGTGTAATACAATAAAAAAAGAGAGAAAAAAAATTAAAAGCATTCATCACAAATGAGCAACAATTTTATTTTTTATTTTATTTTCCTTTTTTTTGCTTATGTTGCAGCTTGCCACTTGTGGGTCAAGTTGAAAATGCAACACGAGCTACACAACATTCACATTCACATTCGCTTGCACATTATTGCACTCAACACAACAAAACAACACAACAAAACAAAATGCGCGAGCGCGACTTGCACGCGAATAAAACCGCGCCGAAGACGCCTGGCTGCTTGCTTGGCGCGATTTCATCATCAAGAAACCGCTTTGCTGCACTTGCTGCAACAAATGCGCCCCATAAAAAAAAAAGAAATAAATAAATAAATAAAAACATAAGCGAGACGTGTATATATCACTTCTACAGTTAGTACAATAAATGTTTTGACAATATAAAAGAATCACACTTATTTTTACTGCTTTTAGTTAACCAATTATAAAAATAAAATAAAATATAAATGCCTTTTTTTATTATTGTCAAAACAATAACTTGACCAACTGTATATGCATACATATGTATATACATATATATATCTTGTTTTTCTGCTCACTAAAGAAGACTTTAAGAGCGAGTGCGCCCGCGCGACTTTTGGAGCAAGAATTTGGCAATCAAGTGACTGAACGGACTTAACCGTCGCAAAGTTGGCCTAAAATGCCAAGTAATTGGTGCAAGACCCCCCCTTGTGTATGTTGTTCTTGTTGTTGATGTTTATGTTGCTGTTGTTGCTTTTATTGTTGCTTTTGCATTCGCTTTTTTTGGGAACAACGCCGCTCACTGTGCCGCCCCGCGATTTTTTGGCGCGTTTCAAGTTGCAAGTTGGAAGTGGGAAATTGCACAAAAAGCCAACTGTAGTTTTATAGTCAGATGCACAGCTGCAAAATGTTTCAGAACACGCGTTAGCCAGTTTCCCACTCCAGTCTCAGCCCATCAATTCGGCTTACATTTTATTTGGCAATATAATCTTTATTTGTTTTTTTTTGTTTTTTTTTTTAAATACTCGTATGCAAATATCTCTTCAAGCCACGTTTTTGTTGTTGTTGTCAGCATTCAAATAATGTTCTGACTTAAACATTTTGTTAATAATTTAAATTTTGTTTTTTTTTTTGTATTTTTAACTGGTATTTTAAACTGCCGATTCATTGCACTCGCAATGCACACACAATTGTTTATTTATTTATGGAATTGCAACACATTTAGAAAACGTACGATGACATTTCGATTTCGATTCATTCAATTACAGGTCCAAAGGGTTGTCAATTAAGCGGCACTGTTGTTAAGCTAAATACATAAAGTATTACGTCTTAATACAAATATGTTTACATTCTTGTTTTTTTCTTATTTTTATCAAGTTGCATTCCAAACAAATTGCTTTTCAATAGATTCAAATGTCAGTTGGCTTATAAATTAAAGTTGAATTTTGTGTATTGTGTACGAAAAAAAAAACCTGATTTTGATTTAATAAATTATATTTCAAATACAATTTTAAGCCTGTTACGTAAAATGTTTTTGTGAATGCAATTAATTTGTTTAAATATTCCACAAAAAATTGAGAATTAATTTTATTGATATTGACAAGTTTAAAAACACAATATTTTACCGTTTTAGGCTGTTTGGGAATTCCAATGAAAGCAATGAACTGAGGCACGCTTTGCAATTAAGCGGCATTTTAAATAAACTTTTTTATTTATTACAGTCGTCAGAATAAATTAAAAAAATTGTAAATAAAATTTACAGATAATAATTTATTTTAATTTAACACTTGCATTAAAATCCAGTTTTATATAAAGCAAATAAAAAATGTTTCCAATTCGTTTACAAAAATGCACAGCAAAAACATTTTAATTGTTTAATTTTATATATTTAATTAAAATATCAAGCTCCTATTCTAACTAAAAGATTGCCATAAGTTTATATAATTTTAAATTTAAAACAGAAAGCTATAAAAATTCAAAAGTCTTTAAAAGTGCTATCGACAATTTTCCTAATCTTAAATGGGCAATAATTGAATTTTCAACACTAGACTCACATTAATGACAGCACGATAAGAAGCCGATGTCAACGTCATAGTGCACACGCTTTTTATTTTTTTATTTCCTTTTTTTTGTATTTGGAGATAAAACAAAAACAAAACTTATCAGTTTATTTTTTTTAGCACTTGAGCGCGATTTACTCAGCGATATTATTTGTGTGTGTGCTTGTGTGTGTATAGACCAACACAGACATAGTACGATAAAAAAAAAGAGTTAACTGTTTGGACACACACTCAGTAAATTTGTAGAAAAATAGGCTGATGAAGGCACGCACAAAATATTCAATGTCAGACAATAAATAAACCTTTGGCCAAATAGCACTATTATTATTTTAAATTTTTTTTATTTTGCAACATGCTGCGAATGCAGCGAAATTTGTTGCATTGCAATATCGCGCATACGCCGCGTTGTACTAACAGAGCGACGACACACAACGCGATCGAGTCACATGCGACTATTCCAACAACAACAACAAGAATTATAACAACAACAACAATAGCTGCTTATCGCACTCTCTCAACAGCTGAGCGCTGTCAACATTAGCAGCAACAGAACAGCGACGCCGACGCCGATGTCAACAGTCGCTCTCTCACTCTCTTTGACGCTGACAGCAATTGCAAGCAAATCGATTGATTAAAATCATTTTTTATTATCATTACTAACGCTTTGAGGCAACTGGCCTAGTAAATGCTTTAGCTTATTTATTTATTTGTCTATTGTGTATATTTATTTCACTTATTTGTGTATTTGTATATAAAAAACTTTGACCAAAATCAAAACAGAAAACAAATGTTAAAAACATAAAATCAGATTTGAAAATGTTTCGTAAAGTTGACAATTGTATACAGTAAAATTTTTATTTATAAATATGTTATTATGTATTTAAGGGTTTCGACTAAAATCAGCCGACAGTAATAAATTATTTAAATATTAAAATTAAATCAAAATCAATTTATATTTATTTAGAATATAAATATTTATATTTAGAATAATAAAAAAAATATAAAATTTACATTATAAAATAAATAATTAAATTAGAAAATGATCCGTTTTTAAAAGATAAGTTTAGTCTGAATGTATTCTACAATAGAATTTTAAAAAATCCCAGAAAAGAAAATAATATTTATTATATAGCCAATTTTAATATGTTTTAACAATTTTTTGATCAACAATTGCCATTTTCTGTGCATGCTTTCAGTGTCAAAAGCGCAATGCGAAAAAATTACAAGAAACATATAAAATAGAGTTGTAATAATTATTGTGCAATGAAAAATACCCAAAAAAAAAAACGAGCGAGAGAAAAAGATAAAACCAAGGATTTGAATACATATTTTTTATTTATATATTTTTTTTTTCGGTACAAAATGTTGCAATGGGCGCTTGGCTTGTGGCTCATTAGCCACAGCTTGATGCTTCAAGCCACGATTGGTTAACCCAAAAGGCACATTTTTTTTTATTTTTATTTTGTTGTCTTTCTTTTATTTTCATTGCTGTTGTTGTTGTTGTAGTTGTCGCATTTGCAGCTTCAGTGCTGAATGAATATAAAAATCATGGGATTTCTACACAAGCCCAATGATGAGTAAAAAATAATAAAAAATGAAAGAAGAGAGAAGAGAAGAAGACAAGGCGAATAAGCCAGGCATTCACTTGTTGTTGTTGCTGTTGTTGCAATCGTCAGTCAGTTTACAATTTGCTCGGATGCGATTGCTGACCATGAAGTCCATATCCATTTCACTTCACCTGCAAATCACCTGCACCAATCACCTGCAAAATTTTGCTCGCAATAAAAGCCAAAGATGCCGTATGAAGCAACCAATTTATATCCAGCTATTCAGTTAAGAGATTCAAGGTCAGCTGCAGCTCCAATGCATTTCCGTGTGAAATGTTGCCAGACCAGACTATCCCCTTACCCGTTACCCCTTCACCTTCACCTTCCCCTTGCCCCTCTCTAACCACCCTTGACAACGTCGCAGCCTCGGCCTTCGTTTTTCAACGAGACGCCAACGATGGAAAACAAATAAAAATTGCTGCGTTTGCAACTTGGTCAAATTATGTATGTGTGAGTGTAAGTGTGTGTGTTGGTGTTGCAAGAGTTCAAGTGCGAATGTCTTTAGCAAAACAGAACAACAAAATGTCTGCAGAACAGACAAAACAACAAAAAAAATCACAATAATAATTCAAAGTCGCTAACAAAGCTATAAAAATTAAAAAAAAAAAAAAAAGTAAAGAAAGCTAAAGAAAATTACAAGTATAATTCAAAGTCGCATAGAAAGAAAAGAAAAAATTCAAGCAAAGAGAATGAAGAAAACGTGAAAAGTTCTTGGCGCTGCAAAATTGTGCAGAAAAGACATTGAAAACTTTTTGGAAAATTTGAACTTGATAAATATGAACTGTTATAATTATATTTTTGTTTTCAGATTCTTCTTTGCATTTCTGCAGAAATGCAGCATTTGAAGAGACAGAAAGAGAGGGTGTTAAAGAAAGCAAGAACTTGACACTGAGCAAAAACACGAAATCAAGTGTAAACAAAATGGAGATGGAAGGTTTTTCACAATTCAACTAAACGTTATTTAAAAACAAGAATTTCACAATAAATACAAATAACAAGAATAAACATTTCAAAACAAAAAATATATATACAAAAAAAAAACAATTACAAAAAATAAAAAAACTAAACATTTCTTAAATTGTATGTATTGTTAAATTGTAACTTGGCTGATATTCAAATATTTCGCAATAAAATAAATTTCTAAAAATTCGAAAAGGGTTTCTATATTTAGATGTTGTATGATATAAATTTAATATTCTTTTTTATATTTGTTATTAGTTTAATTCATAATCATTCAACATTTTTAGTTTATTCTTTTGTCGAATTTTGTGTCGCTACTTTTAGATCTTTATAAAACATTTTCCATATTTAGCCAGATAATTTTACTTTAAGACTTACCATTTTATTTAGCTGATTTAACTCCTTTCGCTCTCAGTTTTATTCAGTTGATTTTCCAGTGATCAGTAACAATATTCACTAAAACACTTTGTTGTATTTTTGATTACACTATTATTATCCTGCGGCTTGCATTGGATTTTAATACTTGTAATTGTTGTTGAATAGTTATTAAATTATTTTGTGTATTTTTTTTGTTTTCTTTATTTCTTAACACGCGTCACTGTCACAATATATATAGAAATGCATATATTCAAATTATATATATTCTGAAATTTATATGTATATTTTTGTTAACTAAAAATCACAGTCACAACTAAAGCTTCCGCTGCTGGCCAACTTGACTGACCAACTGACCAACTCTGCTAACGGTTTCGCCTGATTTGCTGATGGCCCGTCTCTCCAATATATCGCTATTGCTATCTCTCTCTTTCTCTTAATCTTTCTACTCGACCGGGACTGGGACTGACTCTGAGCGCCGTACGTTTAACCATTCAAATCAAAAACACTGAAATAAGTTTGATTTCACGCTGTCGCTTTACTTTTATACGAAGCACACGATGCGGGGCAGCGACGTCAACGTCAACGTCAGCGCAGCGTCGTTTTTATTTCGGTGAGCGAAGCAAAGCTTTTCATAAATTCTGAGCGCAGCTTCAACGCACACACATGTGTGTGAGCGAAGTCAACACATATACATATACTCGTGCATACAGGTTGCCAGCTGTCAGCGTTAATGTTGATAACTCTGCATTGGCATGTGCGTGTGTGTGTGTGTGTGCTCGTGCTTGTGCTCGTGAGCGCATGCTCACCGCTCTCTCTCTCTCAAGTTGCGTCGTGCAAGGATGCTGCACGCTGCTTGCTGCGCATTCGACTGCGCATTCGACTTTGAGTTGTGAGCTGCGTTTGAGCTTTGTTACTTGTTCGGCCCTTTTGTTTTTGCTGTGCTTATTTCTCTCAAACGTGCTCTCACCCTTTGTCTCTTTCGCACTCACAGTTGCTTGCTTGCGCCTTTGCACCCACACAAAGGGCAGCGCTAATTATTAATGATATTACCAAGTATTGGATAATGTGATGTTTGCTGTTGCTGTTGTTGTTGTTGCAATTGCTGTGATGAGCGAAGAGGGCAAAGTTCTATGCAAGCTCATGGGAAAACGGTTAATTAACCCTTGATGACACCACGGGCTCTTAAAAACACTGCGAGCTGCATATGAATGCAAATTTTGAGTATTTAAGCAATCAACATTTGAAATCTGAATACGAAAAATAAAATATTTAAGCACAGTATATGTGAAAAAAATATACAAATACGAATACAAATATCAGAGATATATTCGGTTGAAATCTTTGTTGAAATAAAATAGTAATAATAATAATGAGACGAAACCAGTTTCTAGTCTTGCGCTCATTTCAAATTCCCGATCCGTTGAAGACCCAGACTAAAGCTGGCCGCATTTTTTTTTTACCTTCTATTGTTTATTTAGTGCGTATGCTTGTATGTATTGGTTTAGTATTTGTTAGATTGGCCCACAGCGATGACAGCAACCGAAACAACGGAAACGCTCAGCAGACTTGGGGAGAAAAAAAAAACATTTAAAAGTCGAAGAATTGATATTATATACCCTGTAACTAATTTTTACCTGATGATTTAAATTAAAGATATATGATAAAATAGTCCGATTTTAGTCAAATCTCTTGAGGATATATAAGTAAGCTCCAACATGTATATTTTCAATAATATTTTTTGAGATATCTCTTAAGACAACAAAGTTTTCCCATATTAAAGATCGTTCTTCGACCGATTGCTTCAGTTAAATTTTTTTTGTAGAATATTGGATATAATTTTTTTTAAATTTATCATTAAAGTATAAATTTTTAAATAATCAATAGTCCGTTACGATAGTTTTCGGTAATCCGTCGATAGTATTTAAAATCTTTTTCTTATTTTATACTTTCAGCTTAACCTTAAGTTTTCATATATAAGTCATGTTTATTTAATATCATATTAAGTTAATCAATTTTAATTTAATTATTAAAAGTTCTATAGGTAACTAAATTTAGTTAAACAAGTTAAACAAAATTAAATGAATAAATAAATAACATACTTTTATAGCGCCACATTTCATAACAATATTGTAATACCCTCTGCAAAGGGTATATAGTATATAGTAAAAGAATGGCTCGCTTTTATTGGATCTGCCATGTGCCGCTGCTGTGACAGAATCAGAACTAACTAAGAGCATCTAAATAGTTAAACCGATGGCCATAACTGTGGCTTCCTCAATCACAAACCAGATGCCAGCCAAGCCCATGCGAAACGCTCGAATTTCGAATGTCTGCAAGTTACTTAATTTAAAGTTTAATGCCAGTGCTGTTGGCATTGTTTTTTTTTGTCTACATCTAATCAGATTTAATTATTGGCTCTTGGCTTTTTTGAAAATCTGCACTAATTTTTGTTGTCGACTGCATTGGGGCGTGTTTAACCTAAGGTCATTCGAAAGCCCTGCGACACGTGTTACTTACAGAGCATTTTCGAATTTGCTCGCTAACTGAGTTAATCAAACAGTAACGATCGTAGCTTAGATCACATTCCATTCAATACGTTCTTATATCATTCTCAGCCTAGTACCCAAGGGATGCAATAGGCCTATAAGTTTGTGGCAATGCATTTATTTTTATTCTGTAGTTTAAATAGAAAAAAAAAATTTTGATTTTTATTAAAATTGTATTTACTTTTTATAAAATTAGGAAAACAAATTTGTTTTCTCAAGATCAAATCTAGAGTTCAGGTTCAGGAATTATGTCTATATTTATCAGACAAACTTTTTTTCCACTTAATTTTTATTTTACAAAGTTTATTATGGAATATTCGGCTACTGGGCATCTAACAGTCGAGCATCTGGATTGTGGCTTTGTTACTTGTTTTTTTAAATTATTATCTTTTAATGCAACAGACAATTTACTCATAAATATTCAAAATAAGTGATCACTTATCCCAGTATTGATCAATTCTAATCAATTCTAAAAAAATTGTTTTTTGTAAGCAACAAAAAAAAGTGATTAAACATTTAATAAGCTCGCATTCCTTTTAATAAATTCTGAGATAGTTTTATTTTTTAAATAACTTATTATGCAATAGAGATAAATGGCTTATTGACATCCAATTTCGAATGTCTCATACATATTCAAAAGCACTTGACCCTGTGTTGATCCCAAGGAGTGTGCAGATATATCTAAATTTCTAATGGATTCTACTTAAAATAAAGTTCTAAAAAAAACTTAATAATTCACTACAAAAAAAAACTTGCATAATATCTTTTAGCTAGTTAACTAAGATTTCTTACCATTTTTATAAAAACAACTTTTTTAAACATTAAAAAAAAAGCTATTTTAAGAACTTTATGAAAAACAAAAAACTGATGCTTTCCTTATTAATAGAATGTGTAAGTCGAAATTTGGATTGGTTACGTCAACGATTCTTAACCAGTTTCAAAGTTAATTAAAACCACAACATACATATGTACATAAATGCACTCCATATATGAAGAGTGTGTGTTTTCTGTTTATCGAAATTCGTATCGATTTGCAACTTGATTTGCAGTTTTTCGAAATCGAACAATCGAACAAAAACTGTTGAACTGCCTCGACTGGTCATCAATCTAATCGAAACTCTTTTTTTTTTATTGCTTTCAAGCTTCCTCCCCCGTTCAACAACGTTTGTGTTTTCAGCTTCCGGCGCAGACAAAAAAAAAACGCAATAATGACTGAGGTACACTGACATTTGATGAAGCAAAAAAAAAAGTTGCTATAGTACACTCAGAAAATAAGTATGCCATCTTGATAAAATTTAGTATATCTGTATTTAAATTTATACCGTTTTGTTTAAAAAATTTTTAATTTGAATTCTTGAATTAAGTATAAAACAATATGTATTTCAAGAATGAAACGAACTTAAGTATGAGATGTTTTGTACAAGAAACAAGTCAATTTTCAAGAATTTTATGTACTTAAACTAGTATGATCCGGTCTTTTAAAGACTTAAATTAATTAAAGTATTCCAAAGATTAAAATTTCCGGGACTGCGAAAAATTAACTAAAAATTCGATTTCTTTCTTAGGTATCAAAATTCCGAGAGAGATCGTTTTTACTTGAATATTCCCTGTTTAAGTACGCAAATCTTGATTTTTTTCCCGAGTGTAAAGTGTTTTCCTATGCTATACATGAAGGCTTGTGTTTTTCTTACAAAATAATGTCTGTTTCAGAGTTCATGCACAAGTCGACAGATACTGATACAAATATAATGACTAATTGAGACAACCTTCAGTTGCTGAAATCAAAATTCATACGCTGGTCAAGTGTGGATCGAATTTTAGCAGATGATACTTTGGATGATGCTAAGGTCGCAAGTCCATCTTTGGTCTGGTTTTTTTTAGTGGGTGTTATTTTAATTCGAGACGTATTGACGTCTTTTCTTTAGCCATCTTTTGTTTGTTTATTGTAAACACGTTACTACCATTAACCTTATTTAAGCATCGACAACATATTAAATGAATAAAAGGCGAAACTAACGATGGTGGAGTTCAAGGTCTTAAGCCAATTTTGCTTGCCCATTAAATGACCAAAATTAGCGCAAACACAGAAAACATAGAAAAACAAAATAAAACAAAACAGAATTCTACACATGGCTGTTAATGTGAATCGAGTTAACTAAAGGTATAACTAGTACAAAAGGCTACAATCGATTCAACTGGACTAAGAGAGACCCTGTACCTATTTTGAGAAAAATAAGCAAATTCAAAATTAAATCAAAGTGATCAAAAATCTAAAATAAAAAAATATAATTAAAAAGAAATTGAAACTTATTATAAAGCAACCATCAAAAGACTAGAGTAAACCATAGAAAAATTATAAGAAAAATAATGACTAATTATCAATATTTATTCTTAAAAAATATACTAATTTATTTATAATATAATAAATAAATTTTAGGTTTAACTTAGAAACCATATAAATGCAATATGTTCTACAATACCGCAATAAAAAATGCATAAAGTAATTGAACCATTATAATTTGAAAAAAAAAAAATCATTTAAAATAGGAAAAATAAATATTTTAGGCACATTTATTTGATCAGCATAAATATAGCCTTAATTTGACAATTGTAATCTGAATACAAACTTGATAAAAAAAAACATATATGTAATTTTTTAAAAATTGTAATTGCTAATTGTTTTTTTTTTTGACTTGACAGAAGGGGAAGTACCATAATATTTATTTTATCAGCATCCCAACACTACAAGTCAAAATTTGAAAAATACTTTTTACGTTAGCTTTTAAAATAACTCAATAGACCTTTATAGCTTTTAAGTGCAGGGTCTAAAAAAATAAAAGCAACAACAACTTATAGTAGTTGCAGTAACTGGCAATAGTGGCCAACCCTTTTCCCTACCCCCCCCTAAGCCGTGTATTGGGCAACTTTCAATGATTGATGCGTTGATTTGGCGCTGCCAGAGCCTCAATAGCTCTCCAAGCTTCAAATAAATTCAAAGACAAAGGCAGCCGCAGTTATTGCGCCATGTTGTTGTTGTTGTTGCTGGTGTTTGTGTTGGTGTTGGTGTTGCACTTGCCGCAGTCATCATTAATGCTATGATTATTAAATAACGGTTAACTCAAGCGCAATTTTCTAATTCTGCAAATCATTCTCACATTTACATTGGCATTTTTGTTGGGAAATCGAACAAAAAAAAATATATGTATGCAAGTAAACAATTAAAGAATAATTTATACAAGTAGGATACAATAGTTAGTAAAACCGAAACCTGGTCATGGCTTTTGCCTTTACAAGAATAGAATAAACCACATGAAAATTATCAAAAATTGATTAATAATAAATTGATCAGTAATTAATTTACGAAAACTATTTTTTATTTCAAAAACTTTATTTAAATAAATAAAAAAAAATTACTACATTTTTAAATCTAAAAAGAAATAAAATAAAATAAAATAATTTTAATATAAATTAAAAAAAATTTTAAACTTTGTGTTGAAATCAAAGCAATATTCTGATTTTTAAAATGATCTAAAAAGTTCGATATTCATAAATTTCTTTAAAAAGAAAAATTTAAATAAAAATTGATCCCGTGTACGCATTTTAAAAAATTGTTTCATTCAAAGTCAACTCAAAATATTGCTAAAAAATTAAAACAATAAGTTAACACGATAGCTCGACTTTTCAGCTAACAAATCTTTGAAGAAAAAAACGTGCTGCGGGTCCATTTTAAAGAAAAAATGAAAAAACATTTGTCAACAGGCCAAACAAGTTCAAAGCAAATCGATCAGTAGCAAAAGCTCAAAGTGTGAATGTGAATGTGATGGTGAATGTGAATGTGAGTGTGAGTGTATAGATGCCGCATGATAATGATCATTGATGGAGTTGATGACCAATATAGGGTTTAGTACACACATCGAAACGAACAGAGGTATTAGAAATTGCGCAAGCTAGTCGGATTTTAACATCGGCAATGCTGGAAATGATATCAAGGTCAGCGGGTTGACACAAAAAACCTAATGAATCAGCTAACTAATATTAATTGGTCATTGTCATGTATTCATACCATCGACCTGGACAATTTTTATCAATTAGCACAACATGCACAAATACACAAAAATTTTCAATATCTCGTAAATTTGCATGAGAATTTACTAAATTAAAGTTCCGTTTTTATCTTTAAATATCATTTAATATATGCAAATGATATAATCTCAAAAATGCAGTGAATGAAAATGTGTCTCATCTTTGAATTAACGGTATAAACATGACATTTATGTATTGATCTGCATCTTGATTAGTTTCAGTGGAAATTTTGTTGCATTTTTTTGCATTTTTATGTGAATCGCTTAGCGTAAATGTCTCACGGCAATGAAAATGATGGGAATTTGGTAGCAAATGTCCCAAAATATTATAGTCAATATAAACTTGTATATTTTTAAATACAATTAAGTCGTGTTTATGTTTTTATCAGTTATTGCACACGTGTTGCCGCTTCTGTTGCCATTCAAATTTTGTATCGTTATGGAAAGCCGTTAAAGCACATCGATAAACATGTTATCGAACATTGATATGTGTCGTGCTGTTATCGCACAACAAGTAGTGTAGCAATAGTATCGATACAATATCAACAACCAAAAGTACTCAACGATACCGACTGCCTGCAGAAAATAATAAACCAAACAAACAGCAAGAAAAATGTTGCAACAAAATATTTTAGATCAACTTAAACAATTTATAGAAACAGTTAGCAGTGGCCACACCAATCCACAGTTGCTAACAAAACCGTCGCTAATCAAACTAGCGTAAGTTTTGCTGTGTGTTTTGTAAACATGCCACACGAATATTTTTAACTCAATGCATTTTTTGCAGTTTGGGATTTCTCGATGAGTTGCCGGCGACGCGGGACATTGTATTCGATTACTTTGGCATACTGGCGGAGATCGGTGTGCAGCTGTATGTATCACCCGAAATGATGGACCAAAAGACGGGCATGCCGGTGTCTCAGATCAAACAGGGAGCAGGCAACCGACAACAACAACTGCGCGCGGAGGAATACGAAAGCTTCAACATGGTCAAGACATCGCTACAAAACTTGGTGTGGAAGGGTCCACCGGCGTGGTCGCCGCTCATAGCCAACTGGAGCTTGGAGCTGGTGGCCAAGCTGTCGGATAAGTACACAAAACGACGGATGACGATCAGTGCATCGTGTAATTATTGGCTGGAATGCAGTGCAATGCACGGCCTGCTCACCCTGATCAACAGTTGCTTTCGCAAGCTGAACAACACCGAGGCCGAATCCTGTGTGGAGACCATGCTAAATGCCTTTCATCGCTATCCCATGACCTTTGATTGGATTGTCGCCCGTCTGGGCGGTTGTTTTCCCTACAAGATCATCATGCAAATCTTGCAGTGCGGCATCAAACGTTTTGTCGAAGATTATCGCTGTCATTTGGACTCGGAGGCGGGCATTTTGGACTACATGACATCGTGTCATGAGCAGCAATTGTGCGCGGCATTTCGGGAAATGCTTAAGGATGGTCTATCGCCCAAAAAGCCACTTGATGTGGCCATTGTTCCATTTCTGTTGATCACCACAAATTACTCGGATGCCATTCTGCAGAGTTTGGTCAATGTTTTCATTGAGATATGTGAG